>CAOJBJ011396534.1:0-18607 GCA_948291685.1 Euphorbia celastroides | reverse complement strand
AAACAAAAAATATATATCCTCCATATGGAAATGTCAAAATGAACAGGAGTCCAGATATTCAACAACTGAGCAAAATGATCCAAACAGTACAACTCCTCCTCTCCAACCTTATGCTCCGCCATACTTCTCAGCAGCCACCAGCCTCCCCCGTCTGCCCATCCCGGGATCCGGGGCTGTGATGATCCTGCAAACTGTATAGATTCTTTTCTTCATATTTCTTTTCTTTTGTACCTTTTATTGTATATATGTTATATGTCGATACCTTTGAATCCAGGTGTGATCACTTGCTTTTGCCCTTGCATAACCTTTGGACAGATAGCTGAGATTGTCGATAAAGGATCTTCGAGTAAGTCAGACATACATATGCATACATATATATGCATACATAGATAAGTTGAAGTAACATGGAT
Source organism: Euphorbia celastroides (assembly GCA_948291685.1). Lineage (NCBI taxonomy): Eukaryota > Viridiplantae > Streptophyta > Magnoliopsida > Malpighiales > Euphorbiaceae > Euphorbia > Euphorbia celastroides. Next base: position 18,197 of record CAOJBJ011396534.1, on the reverse strand, counting down.
GTCGACTCGATGCAGCATGTGCAGGGAGAGGGGCGGTATATGGAGTGCTGCTGGCGTTCAGTGGGCTGGCTTGCTTGTACTCGTGTTTTTACCGGTCCAAACTGAGGGGCAAATATGATTTGGAAGAAGCGCCCTGTGTCGATTGCTTGGTTCATTTCTGCTGTGAGACTTGTGCTCTCTGTCAAGAGTATAGAGAACTCAAGAACCGTGGTTTCGATATGGGTATAGGTATATCTCTCGCTACTGTCTACACTATTTACTATGATACAAAGATTAAACTTATTGGGTATTCTAGTCCCTATCGGGATCGAGACTCTTAGAATAGGGTCATATGACTAACTATATGCATAGGTTAGCAGCAGATGAGCAACGTTGCTGTATATATATCCAGAAGATCAATAACAGTCAAGTTATATCCAGATTTATTACAGATATATATGATATAACAGTAATATGGAACAATTATGTCTAATAATATGGTTATGATTAAGAATCAAGCCATTGATTTTTGAGAAGAATAACTTGTGGAAGTTTTTAATATCAAAGAGAAGAAATTCACACAAACTGGTAGGTGAGCCAGAATTTTTATTCCAAGTTGAACATAAAATGAAATATATCATAGCATCATAAAAGTTTTATGTATTAAAAAAAACTCAACTATCATTGATTATTTGTTAGAATATAGTTTGAGAAATACATTTGATTGTGCTTTATTGAATATTATGTATTGTAAATTGACAGGTTGGGAAGCCAACATGGATAGGCAAAAGAGAGGTGTTGCAATGGCTCCAGTCGTGGTCCCACATATGACAAGATGATATGAAGTCAAAGACATTTCATATTATTACCATGTTCTGTTATAAGTTCATCTATCTCCAATGCTTTGTTCGAGTGCTTGTAGCGAATAGGATTGTTCTGTGTACATATGGTTTGCAATCCCCATGGGTGGTCCGGGAGTTCGGCCGCCAAGTTTGGATGGAAAAAAGCATTTCACTTTGTTGTTGGTTTTTGATACAAGAGATGTGAAAATAAACATGAATAGAAATTACTTTTCTCCATTTCATCTATCAACACTAATCACTAAGAAGGTCATGGGTACAAACCATGGCAAACTCGTTTTTTATTATTTTAATGTGTTTTTAGATTTTTTTTTTTTTCATTTCAATGTGTTTTTAGCTACAAAGCTTTTAAAAGGTGTCCCCCTCCAGCTATCGGACTGGCTCCGTCACTGCATATATGCTCATCACTCAAGTCTCCAACAGCAAAAAACACAACTCGAATCAGTTTGAAGTAAAATCAACTTTCAATGTACCCCTAATGTCCAACACAAGCATGCAAAGGTTGCCCTGATTGATGGAAGTGCTAGTATTTTATGAGTATCAAATCTATGTAATGACATCACAAATATTCACTAAGCCGAAACCAAACAAAAACAGCAAGGGTCATACCTGATTAAGCACTAGCCTTCTACTGGTCAAGTATGAAGTGAGATTCGGAATCCGACATACAGATAGAGCCTCCACAAAGAGGAAACCAAAGACTTGCCATTGCTTCATTCTAAATGCCGGAACTGCATCGACAAATGGCATTGTCTCCAATAAGGATGCCTGCATTCAACATTTCAGAGACTAGGTCAACTCACAAGTGACATGAATTATGTCAACAATTCAATATATCTACAAACAAGCAGTTAATATGACAAACAACATGGTAGTTGCTATTTGTCTTCCATAACAAAAAGCTTTTCATTTGATGCCAAATAGTACCTGCTAGTAAATCCAAACAATATGGCAATTTGGTGGAAACAGTTTCACATTTTACTCTAAAGGAGCTCATTATGAGTTATTCTTTTACAAACAAGTTAGAGCCACAAAATTTCAAAGTACTATTCACCCCTCTTGTACTTTGCCTAGCCACTTCACGACCAACAATTAATGTTGAACTTTCCTGGAAACATTTTTGTAATACAAATGAAAGCCAAAACCCACGTTCACAGAAGTTAAACAAGCCATTGACTCCCAACAACTAAGCTAAAGTCTTCTTGAAAGCCAAATTCCACTTGCCCAGAAGTTAAACAAGTCATTGACTCCCAACAACTAACCTAAAGTCTTCTTGAAAGCCGAAACCCACTTTCCCAGAAGTTAAACAAGTCATGGACCCCGACAACTAAGCTAAAGTCTTCTTATATATGATGATGCTGATGATTATCAACTAATTAGTAGTCATTGAGCGGTTACTTAGCGAGCAAAAGTAAAAAAAAAAACAATATGTATCCTCCATTTGGAAATGAACAAGAGTCCAGATATTCAACATCAACCGAGCCGATTGATCCAAACAATACAACTCCGCCTCTTCAGCCTTATCCTCCACCATACTTCTCAGCCGCCGCCAGCCTCCCCCGCCTGCCCATCCTGGGACCGGGTAGGTGGTCCACCAGTCTTTGCCACTGCTTTGATGACCCTGCTAACTGTATGTATTCTGTCTTCATTTTTCAGTTCTTCTATACCTTTTTATTGTAAATATGTTATATGCCTATACCTTTGATTCAGGTGTGATCACTTGCTGTTGCCCCTGTATAACATTCGGGCAGATAGCTGAGATCGTCGATAAAGGAAATTCGAGTAAGTCATGCACACATACATACATAGACATAGATAACTTGAAAGTAACATGGATGTCGACCGAATGCAGCATGTGCAGGGAAAGGGGTTGTTTATGGAGTTCTTCTGGCGTTCAGTGGGCTTGCTTGCTTGTATTCGTGTTTTTACCGGTCAAAATTGAGAGGACAACATGATTTGAAAGAGGCGCCCTGTGTCGATTGCTTGGTTCACTTCTGCTGTGAGACTTGTGCTCTCTGTCAAGAGTATAGAGAACTCAAGAACCGTGGTTTCGACATGGGTATAGGTATATGCATATCTCTCTGTCTGTATTATTTACTGTTCTGGACTGGAATGATATATTTATGATACATATATTAAAAGTCATATCGGGATCGAGACCTTGGAATAGGGCCATATAACTAACTATACGCATAGGATAACAACTGATGAACTGTTTGCTGTATATTTTCAGAAGATCACTTACAGTAGTCATATCTAGTTTTACTGCAGACATATGATATAACAGTAATATGCAACAACTGTCTATTAATATTCTTATGATTAAGGATTAAGACATTGATTTATGAAAAGAATAATGACTAGTATGGAACTAGTTTATATCAACTTGAACAGATTAATGACAGTAATTCATACAAATTGGAAGCTGAGCCAGAATTTTAATTCCAAGTTGAACATAGAATATAACATAGCATTATTAAAGTTTTATGTTGTAAAAAAAACTCAACTATCATTAATTATTTAGTTAGTATATATATTTAGTTGTGATTTAATATTGATATTATGTGTTGTAAATAAATAGGTTGGGAAGCCAACATGGACAGGCAAAACAGAGGTGTTACAATGGCTCCAGTTGTGGTTCCACAAATGACGAGATGATATGAAGTTTGTGATATGGTATTATTATGCTCTGCTTGAGTGCTTGTAGCTTATAGGTTGTTCTATGTACGTATGATGGACAAAACAAAACTTTTCATCTAGTTTTTGGGTTCGGTACAAGAGATGTCAAAATAAACATAAACCGGGTTTACTTTTTTACATGTCATGTATCAACTTTTTTTTTCTGAATTCAATCACTAATAACTAGGACATGTATGCTCATCACTTAAATTTCAATTGCTATGGGACTAAGCTCCACTCCTTGCTTGCGGGGCTCGGCCAAGTGGCATTATCAGGTCCTTCATTACTTCGTATTCTTCTGAACTTATCCGAGCACCATCTAGAACCTGTTTTCCCAACAGAAAGACCATAACTCGAATCAAATCGGTATTGTTTTGCCAAAATGTACTCGTAACTGAATCAGCATTCTATGGTCACTAATTTTAACTAAATTAAGCTTTCAGTGTACCCCTAAATTAATTTTGATACAAGCATATAAAGGTTCTCTTGATAAAATATAAGTGATAGTATTTTATAATGCTGCCACAAAGCAAACCAAACAAAAATGGCAAGGGTCATACCTGGTTAAGCACTAGCCTTCTACTTGTCAAGTAAAAAGTAAGAGCTGGAATCCGACATACAGATAGAGCCTCAACGAAGAGAAAACCAAAGACTTGCCATTGTTTCATTCTGAATGCAGGAACTGCATCCACAAATGACATCGTCTCCAATAAGGATGCCTGCATTGAACATTTCAGAGACCATGCTCAACTCACAAATTTTTGACATGATTTAATAAAATTGTAAGCAATTCAATAAATCTAGAAAACCAGCAATAAAATGACAAACTTGTAATTGGTATCAGCTATTTGACTTCAGTACCAAAAGGCTTTTCATTTGATTCCAAATATCACCTGATACCTAATCTGCTTGTAAATCCAAACAATATGGCAATTTGGCGGTCACATTTTTACAGTTTACTCTAAAAAATCTCATTATGAGTCCTTCAATTACACAGAAATTATATTGACAAGATTTCAAAGGTTATTACCGCTTCTTTTTCGAGTGAGGAAACTAGTATTCGCAGCCCAAGTTCAGCAACAAGTCCAGGGAAAGTCCGGCCAAGAAAACCCTCAACAGTCAGCTTGATTTCAGAAGAGCGGCCATCTGGCACAACAACTTTCCTTGGGTACTCTCTCCCATTAACATATAAAAAATCTTCATGAGAACTTTCATCGCTTCCATACATATAAGCCAAGGAAGATGAAGTAACCCATGCGAAGAGAGCCATATACATTGTTGCAAAAGGAGACAGCTGCAAAAAAGGTAGGTTGAGCAAATATCGAAAACTGAGTAACATAAATGTAAATCTGAGCTCAAACTTACCGCCAAACTGAATCCTCCTGGAGGGGCATCAAACCATGAATCTTCACTGTCAAATAATTCAGAATCGGATGTCTTGGTCTTCAGTGGCCACTTGGGAGAAACAGAGTCCTTTTCCACAGTATCAACATTACCGGTTAATTCTCCTCCTTCAAGGTCTGGTGGACATGGTAAGAAGGTGACTCCAGCTTCAGCAACTGAAAAAGTATAATGAGAACATAAGGAATGGAACTGTCAACAAAAAGAGTATCAGTTCATGTGAAACAAAAGTTCAATTAGGGAGAGCATTACTGGCATCAGAAGCATCACATTCTCCAGATGCAACAGCAGCAGCAGCCTCATTCAATGCTAATGCACATGCTTCTGCTGATTCTACATGTAAAGTTCTGTCATCATCTCCCACAGTCATTTGACTTGCTATCTCAGGATGTTCTTCAGCTTTTAGTTCCCTAATGTCACAAAGACTTCTACCTCCATCATTATCAACTTTATCATCGGCCCAAGTAACAGAACGAGTTAATTTCTTTGCATCAGAAGATTTTAGAGATGGTTTAAGCGCAGTTTCACTTGAATTAGCTGCTGCCCTCTTGACATCACTCTCTTCCGCTTTAGCATTAGGTTTTGAAGGTGAAGAAAGGTCTTGACCACTGATTTTATCTTTTCCAACCTTTTTACTCTTACCCCCTTTCAGCTTTCTTGATGTCTTGACGGGGTCTTGCTTTCCAGGAGATGATTTAGCCTTCAAACCTTGGCTTCCTTGACCCTTTTGTTCCTGAGATGATGTATTAGGGGTAGTCTGTGATGGATCTTTTGAAATGCTGTATTCATCATTAGTGATTATTATACTACTACTGAAGTCCATGTCACTGAAGAAAGTATCGTTTTTATGGGACTGTCTGGCAGAGGTAGATGTTGATCCTGCAAATATAATTCAAACGGAGAGGAGTAAGCCAAGAAAAAATGTCTGGAGAAACTCACTTTGAGGATAAAAAATATATAAAAGAGAGGTAGAGGGAAAAGAACCATGTAATGGGCAATTAAAAGGAAAATCACCAGAAACAATATTGTACACTGTATACTATCATCCACAACTAGAATAGAAACCTACTAGACGCCATTGACAAAACTCCTGACTCCTTTTTATTTTAAGCAAAAACAAAAGAAAGTATAGGAACACCCAGTCTCTCTATATAACTAAGATAAAGATCGGTTTTCCAACATGAACGTTTGAGTACTATGTAGGAGCCTATTACCATAAGAACAAAGACATCTGAGAGGCAAAAATTCATTCAACTGTTACAACTGATAACTAAGCATACCTTCTCGGAAAGGTTTGGATGGTGAAGTCAGGGAATGACGATCTCTTTGTGGAACATGGCCTTCAATTGCATTTGATGGACCAAGCCACTCTTCCAAGGATACCACACCAGCATTTGTTTCCATTTTCTCCTGAATTTTCAAATTAGACAGCCCCAGATCCCCCTTTTCCCCCAAACCCTCAGAATCTATACTTAAGTCATCAAACATTCTCAAGATCTCGTTGAGCTGCGTAGGATTCCGAACTGAACATCTCTCTTCTTGCAAACGCTTACCAAAAGCTCTACTATTAACAATGCAACTCGGAGAGCAATACATGTATGTCTCTTGAAGATCATAAACCTTGTGCTCCTTCAATGAAATGCGATATCTGCCTTTATGAGAAGGAACTGTTGGCAGAGAATTGCTGCAAAGTGGGTAGCCACATAATTTTGCTATCGACCCGCTCAGTGGCAACATCTTCATAGTCACTTCGAGACATTACAGATCCAGCTGCGAACAACTGCTCTTCATATTTTATGCCTTCAAGAAGGTAAGTCTGTAACTTGTGAATTGTTCTTTTCACAGCAATTGATCCCTCCTTAGACATTGCTGATACTAGTTTCTCTGTGCTGTAAAGTCAGACCTATTTACAACAACAAAGCATCAGAACGGGGAGGCAATCAAACAAAAGAACAATCTGTTCATAATCATGTGCAACTAACCATGGTCACCGATTTGGTATATGCACTAACAGTTAACAATGAAAGAATCTCAAAGAATGGATAAAATTCACACAATTCATAATTTTACCGTCCCAATCAGGACATATAGCAGGATGAAATTAGTCATTATTGATTAACATCAAGAAGTCCACCGTCAGTGAGTTTCAGCCCGGAGAAATTATGTTGCGAACAAAAGGGCATAATTGTTACATTCACTGAATAAAAGTTAGCACTGTTAGATAAAAATGAAACCGGTGAATTGTAACTAACGATCACTAAATTACTCATAACCTAGGGATTGGGTTATAGACATCATCCAATTCAGAGGTAGGGGACGAACGCCGTTGCAACCCCAGCAGCCGGAATCCACCCTTAGAGGGATTGTTCCACAAGGTTAGCCGAATTTGGGAACGAAGATGAAATACTTGGGTCAGGAAACCTAAATTGATACCGGAAAAACCACACATGAAAAATCCAAGAATCAGAGAGGTACAAATGGAAGGGAAATTGCCTTTTGTAGCGACGGAAAATGGAGAGCGGGAAGCTATTAAAGAGGCGGCTGGGGTTGAAAGACCATGCGAGTGAAAGACCAAGCTGAGTGATTTATATACCGCCTTTGCCTTTGGTCTCACTTCAGAATAAAAATTAATTAAAATAAAATTGCAAATTTATTTTCAGCTAAATGAATCGGTAAGTTATTTGCTTTAAGGGAAACAAAAGGAAACATTTGAGCTATTTCAGGTGTTAGATTGACAAATTTAGCTGATTATTTTTCCAATGGATTGTTGTGTTTACTTGATTTCTTTTGAAGAGTTGGTGTGTTTACTTGATAATGGACTCGAGAGCAACTTTGCTGAGTGAAGGAAGGGCATGTTTATCCTTATGCTTTTGGTGCTTTTAGATGAATTCCAAGTTCTAATTTCAGTATACTAACGAGTAGAAGCCTCAAATAAGAATGGACTGTCACCATTGGTTGATAACTTTGCCAGACTGACCTTTTAGTGTGAATTGTATAACTTCTTGCTTTTGGTTTTGCTTTTTTCACCTGCGTTTTACCTTGTTAGAACTGTAGGAAGATCAGACACAAAGAATTTTAAACTATGGTTACTCAGCCCATGATAGCAATACTTTGAAGTGATTTTGATTCATATTAAAAAGTTTGACTTGGATATATCAGAGGAAACCTTGTTGTAAGGAGGCAGGCTCTTCTTCCTCGAGTTCTTTCGGTAACAGAAGGTGCAGCCATATGTAGGAAACATTTTAAACCCCCATGTTCTGATGGATACAAAGATGGCAATGAACTTCTTTCTCGTCGCCTTTCAGCTCGGAAAAGATTTGTTCCATGGGGTTCTACGAGACCAGTTTTGGTAGCCAAACTAATGAATTGAATGTATCAAGCATTGTTGAGAATGGTGTAGAGGAGCCCCCAGGAGTTGATCCTTTGGTGTTGTGGCAACCAGAATCTGAGATTGGAGATGGTCACTCAACACCAATAGTTGTGGATCCATTGCTGGTACAGTTTCTTCGACCTCATCAAATGTATGGATCGTGCAATGAATTTTATTTACTGTTGAAATCTACTTCTTGGAAGTGTTCTCACTGTGTAATTTCATATTCTATTTGTCAAAAACCTGTATGCAGAGAAGGAGTTCAATTCATGTTTGAATGTGTATCAGGATTAAATGATGCTAACAACATCAATGGGTGCATTTTAGCTGATGATATGGTGTAAATGAATTTCATTCTTAGCCTTGTAATCTGAAGGTGTATCAGCAGCTTTACTTAAATAAACATTGGAGTTTCTGCTTTCTTTGCAGTTTAGGAAAGACATTACAGTCGATCACGTTGTTATACACTCTTCTTCGTCAAGGGTTTGTTGGGAAGCCTATGGTTAAAAAGGCCATAATTGTCACTCCAACCAGTCTAGTGAGCAATTGGGAGTCTGAAATCAGAAAATGGGTTGGGGAGGGAGTTAAAGTTATAGCTCTTTGTGAAAGTTCTAGAAATGATGTGGTATCTGGAATTGATAGTTTCACAAGTCCTAGGAGTGCTTTTCAGGTAAACCTTTGACTATCATTCTTCAATTTTCAGGCAAACTTGAGCTAATTCAGGATATTTATCCCAGGTGCTAATTGTTTCATACGAGACATTCCGAATGCATTCTTCCAAATATAGCAATAGCGAATCGTGTGATCTACTAATATGTGATGAGGCTCATCGTCTGAAAAATGACCAAACACTAACTAATAGAGTGAGTCCATATGTTATATCTGTGATTTTGTCTCAAACATTTGTGTAATTAATCCCTTTTCCTGATGACCAGCATTTTCTTTTGATAGGCTTTAGCTTCTCTTTTGTGCAAGCGACGGATTTTGTTGTCAGGAACTCCAATGCAGGCAAGAGATAGTTTCAAAACATCACATTGAACCTTTTATTTCTACTTATATATTTATATTTCATCTGGGACCATTCAGAATGACCTAGAGGAATTCTTTGCAATGGTAAACTTCACTAATCCTGGGATTTTGGGGGATGCTGCATATTTTCGCCGTTACTATGAGGTAAGCTCTGTTCAAGCATACACTCTCACTTTACATTGTAAGCAAGAGCTTTAACAATATAGTAATAAGCAACATAAATGTCAGTGCCTTCTATTTAACTAATATTAATTTTGCTCACCCTTTCTAATTGTAAATTTCTGTATTTGAAACCTTTCAAGGCGCCAATTATTTGTGGGAGAGAACCAACTGCAACTGAAGAAGAAAAGAAGCTGGGTGTTGAACGCTCTGGAGAATTAAGTGCTAAAGTGAATCAGGTGATCTGGTAGTTTAATTACTATGGATACGATTGCCAAATGTAGGCTTCACAGTATTTCTCAATTTTAGCTGGAAATGTTTTTCCTAGTTTCAAATTGGACCTTGAAGAGTATCTATTTTGAGTCTGGTTTGAACAATAAAAAGTACTTCGACTGTTTCTGATATATGGACGAAAAATGTGTTTCAGTTCATTTTGAGGAGGACTAATGCGTTGCTGTCAAATCATCTGCCACCAAAGGTATTGCCATTTGATTTAAAGTTATGATCTTGTTATTGCACTGTCAGTGGTTATGCAACTAACAAGTATTAGTGCTGTTAAAAGCTTACCAAAGGGACTTATGTTGAATTGGTACTAAACCTCGTGCCTTTAGGAAGTGTACCTTACATGGGATGTTAGGAACAAAATTTGCAGATTGAGAAAGAAAAATGTGAAAAAAGGGGGAAAACAGGGAATGAAAGAATGATAACAAGAACATGTATAATTCTTCAGAATGCCCCATCATATGTTTGCCTGTCAAAAATTATGCTTCCACTGTATTTTTTTCTCTAACATTCATGTTCTCTATTTATCTTGTTAAGAGATCTTAGTCTAGAGTGAGAAATTGTTTGTAAAAGCTTAAAACTATTAAAGAGAAGTCCTGATGTCAACTTTATATCCCCGAGTTATTGTCTTCTACTAATTTGCATCCTTTAAAAACAACATTGCATGTGTAGCCGTATGATGTAATAATTTTCAACAAGCTTTCATATTACAATGGATGATTGAATATTATTGTACCGAAACAGCTTTTTACTTGCTTCCAGATCACCTTCAATTTCTTTCCTTTGAAATTTTGATAATTTGAAATATCTACTTTCGTTCATAATAGTTGTACTTTTTCCTTGGAACCAGCACATAATTTATGAGGACCCCTTTTGTTAATTTTTGCATAGCACTTTTAGTAGTACCAGTTGAGCTATGTCTTCTGATCCTTCATAAGGTTTATTGAGATATCATTGAAAATTTCAAGACTCTGAGCATGCTGTAGTAAGTCTCTAATGATGAAGTTGAGTTATCTGAGTGGGGAGGCATTGATAGAGATCCAATCGGGCCTGAGTTGCTGGACTCTCAATTTGTTGGGCCAAGACCGTTGATGGTTTATTCCAGGAAGAAGAGGATTAAGGCGTAGAAGATTGAGGGAGAAGTTAGTTATTGTTTTGGCTGAGCTTTCCTTTTATATCAGTAGTATTTGGAAGGAGAGAGAGTATGCTTTTTTTGTTAATCAATGCACTTGGTGCAGGCTCTATTGTAGAGAGGGACGTTTGCTATTCCTGTGGAGGCTTTTAGCCTTTGTTCATCTTGTTCTCAGTAATTTCCATTCAATCAAATACAATTTCTGTTTTCTTGTTCATTATTTCTGGATTTACAATTCGATTTCCTATCAGTTCATATAAATGGTGACAAGCGTATCTCAACTATTTGAAGTACATTCATGCTTTCCATGGCTTATCACTCTCAGATTTAAAGTTGTTGATATTTATAGAAAATTTGCTTGGTAGGTTTCCTAGTTGGTCTTTTATTTGCTTAGGTTCCTAATAATAACAGAAACAAGAAAAACTCTGTTGTTATATTTGATATTTTCATGTTCTAAATGCCTTCTGTTTTCTGTTTGTAGATCTTTGAAGTCGTTTGTTGCAAGTTGACTCCTCTACAAGAAGAGTTATATAACCATTTTATACATTCCAAAAATGTGAGTTCACTTTTTTGACAAAAAAGAAAAAAATTAATTAATGTTGTAGTTTGCTGCTTCATGAGATTATCATATGCAATTAACCTATTTTCGTTGTCCATTGACACAGGTTAAACGGGCCATTAGTGAAGAAACAAAGCAAACAAAGATTTTGGCTTACATTACAGCTCCTAAGAAACTCGGCAATCATCCAAAGGTATATAAATGCTATCAAGAGATTGTTGTCATGGGTTTAGATTGAGGACCTTGATTGCTCCATCATAGACCTCCTTGCAATTAGTAGGGTTCATATGGCCCTCCAAATGCAGTGAATATGGCGAACATATAAGCTTGTGGCTCGAATGTTGTTCAACCTAGGGAACGTAGAAGTAAAATAGTGGATTGAGGAACTGTTTGGCGTTATAATATCCAGTTCACAAATTTAACTTATCTATTCATCACTTGGGTGTTGTATACTATCTTCTACATGTGGCTACGCTGAAATTCTTTCCTTCCCCATCTTTTCTCTTTTCTATTCAATTTTAAATCTATCTGAGAACCATGGCAACAAATTCTATTTTCACGCTTTTCTATTCATATACGACACAATAAAAAGTGGTAGTCCAGGAACTTCCGGGTTCAAGAACTGTATGCGCTTTTTTCCTCCTGGGATGTTTTCTGGAAGGTGAGCATCTATGTTAAATTTTGTTATATTATTTAATTTCTTTCTTAAACCTAAGTCCTTGTAGGATTTTCATTTTCCTTGCTCTTGTGTTTGATATCTTATAGATCTGGCTCGTGGACTGGAGGTGATGGAGCATGGGTCGAGCTTTCTGGTAAAATGCATGTTTTGGCTCGGTTATTGGCTCATTTAATGCAAAAAACGGATGATAGAATTGTTTTAGTCTCAAAATATACTCAGGTAATTTTACATGGTGAGCCTTTTCAATCAATGTTGCTACAAATATATAGAATTATTGGTCACTGTTTTGTGTGCATTACATTAGATTATTCTGTTTCTCAGAACTGACGCTGCTAAACCTTAGCAGCTGTTATTTCTAAAGTTAATGTGAGGATTAGCTGATTGTAGAACTTCCTAATTGCTGAGAATACAACTCTTATATTTCTTTTTTTTTTTTTTGTATCTTATCATTTGAGAGATATAAAACATACATAATAGATTTGAAAGAAAAGGCCACATCCTTGAATGAAAAGGCAAATATTCTGATCTTTGTCATTTTGTTTAAGCTAAAGGAAAATACCTCAGTTAATCTTTCACTTGTGCAAGTAAAAGGTATCGCATTTAGCTTCTATTGGAACTATCTTGCTGCAAAGAATGTGTTCTATTTGTTCCTCATTATATAATTTCTTTCCTTACCAAACTTTGGATCTTTTTTCTCAATTGTGCCGAGAAAGAAGATATCCGCACATAAGGCTTGATGGAACCACATCAATTAGTAAAAGAAAGAAGTAAGTAAACCTCATCAATGACCCATCTAAGGTATTAACTCATTTTTTTCATAACTGGAATCAGACTGAGACAGAAAAGGGAAACAAATGTCATTAGTTCTTTTTAGCTCATACATCTCCACATAATGTAGGATGAGTTTGTATTTCTCCTAAGCAGCAAGGCTGGTGGTTGTGGACTTAATCTAATAGGAGCTAATCGACTTGTCTTGTTTGATCCTGACTGGAATCCTGCCAATGATAAACAGGTAATTAATGAGAATGGCTCCTCAAATCACATTTTATAAATATTGGAAAAGCCATCTTCTTCGAACTCTAATGACACAAGTCACCTTACTAATCCCTTTTTTAAATAGGATGCTGCTAGAGTTTGGAGGGATGGGCAGAAGAAGAGAGTATATTTTACAGGTTTCTGAGCACTGGAACAATAGAGGAAAAGGTTTGATCCCACAGAACCGTGTAGATGTAGTTGCTACATTCTTCTAATTGCTTGAGCTTTCAATTACAAATGGAAGTCACATTTTTTGATATGTCCTTGTAACTCTTGCAGGTTTACCAGCGCCAAATGTCCAAAGAAGGGCTACAAAAAGTTATTCAGAATGAGCAAAATGATAGCGCAGCACAGGTTCCTATTTGTGCTATTGTTCGCGTTATGTGATTGGATTTTCACCTGTGATCCTGGTATTTATGTGCTTTAATCTCAGGAAAATTTTCTTTCGACTGAAGATTTACGAGATCTGTTCACATTTCATGGGAATATTAGGTAATGTTTGCTTCTTAATGCAATGTTAATCTTCTATCATGATTACGAAATTAGACATATAGGGAAATTGAAAACCGAGAAAGAATGCCAAATTTTGAGGTCTATCAGTCTCTTATTAAGATCAAGGATCATTAGGGTACACATAGGTTAGATATTAGATTTGCCATATTCTAGCATAGGACAGGAGCAAGATAAGGAAAGGAAAATATCAAGTACGCTGAGATGCGTGCTTAGTTATGAACATATTTTTATGTTTGCTTTTAATGTTAAGCAAGTGCTCAAATGTTGAAAATCATCAAGATAAGAAATTTGAGTTGCAATCAGGATGGGCTATAGTCCTTCCAACTGTTAATTTTTCAACCATTTGAAAGGAACTCCCTGGTTGCTCATTATCATTTATCCAATGAAGATTTCATCTTTTTGTTCAAAGTAACTGATCAGAGATAATTACACAACATTGCTACAACAGAAAAGCTTGCTACAATCATCTATGTATATTCTTCTGAACTGAATTCTTGTATGTCTTACTTCAAATCTCATGCTCAAATAAATGTCTAGGTCTGAAATACATGATAAAATGAACTGTACACGCTGCTTAGTGCATGAAGAATGTGAAGGGAGCATGATGAATGGAGATGAATCAATACCTGGAGATAGTAATTCTGATGAAGTGCATGATATTGGTGGATTTGCAAGAACTTCAGGAGTCTTAGGCAAATTAAAGAGCTCAGAGAAGCAGGTAAATGTGTTTCACTGATAATAAGTCATAAAATTGATGCTTGTCTTTTCAGGTTTCTATTTATTGTTAATAATTTTGATTTGCCTTATACTTCTTATGCTTCAATTTTCAGGTAGGAACCCTCTGGAAGAGGATTTGTGCAACTGGGGACATCATTTGAAGTCAACATCAGTCCCAGATGCTATACTTCAAGCTTCAACTGGTGACGAGGTATCAATATTTGAAATTCTATGATTCTTTATAAATCTCTTTTGGACTAATTTTGTTAAGTGAAAGAAAGAGTGACAAGAGTTTCACTACATTGCTGCAGGTGACATTTGTGTTCACTAACCAGGTGGATGGGAAGCTTGTACCTGTGTAATCCACAAAAGCAAGCCCGAATATGCAGGAAATAAATCAGTTTGATAATAAAGAAAATCTAGTAAAAAATTCGAAGTCTCTACGACATCGAAAACAGCCCCAACAACCGTTTTCTTCCAATGGTGATTCTGTTACTGTGCCTTGTCAAGTGAAAAGAATGAGAGCTTCATTGAAAGGATCGGCGAATGCAGAGCTCAATCACATTCGGAAAGGTCATCCCTTAACTCAACTCATGACGACGATGATTTTGAGTGATGTTTTCAGCGGCTCTATTTTTTCACAATACTTGTTATTTCTATTTTTCTCATTGTGATAAGAAACTATTCATGTATTTTCCATCCAAGCAGGTGTTAGTCGCACAATTAGAATATACTTTAGTTATGTTCTTACATAATTGGACAACCTTTGCTTCACTCAAATCCAGGTTGGTGAATTTCTAGTCTCTAAGGTCATAAATTGTAAGCGAATGGGTGATAGTTGAATAGGGCATTGGTATTTGTCTCATTTTTTTTAAGAGAGATAGAGGCAGTATTACCTTTTAAGGCATGTTGTGGAGGAGAGCTGGAACGAATTTTGGGTGAAATTCAAAGTATTGCAGTAAGTGATAGAAAAAGCTGTCTCAAAGTTAAAAAGACAAACTTTGTGAACTGTGTAGGAGACAGTGTCTTGTCCATATTTACTTCGCTTTCACACCTAAGTGCATTTGCATATCTTGTCACACTTAATCTGGCAATCTGATATAGATCCATTTGGTGCTGTGTTTTACTTTAGATGAATGTGGAATTGTGGATTTAAGTAAATGTTTTTTTTTTTGCCTTTTACTATCTTTGCATGCTTCTATCCACTTTTTTCCTTTCAGATACCAATGCAAGCATATTCTTTTTGGGGAAGCATGTGATCAGAGAGATGATTAACTAAGGTTTTTTATTAGTCTTAACGTGCCTTAGTGAAAAATGTTGAAATTAAGTATCATATGCTCAAGGTTGGTTTTAGAAAGTGGTAACATATATAGGGCAAAATTCAAAGTATCCCATCCCATAAAGTGATAAGCTTTCTCAGTTGAGATATAAAATACTTGAAGAGTGTCATATGTGCACTGAGAGTTGAACTCAATATTTTGATAGATTCCTGTTAGATTACGAGGAACACAAAAGACAAACTCTG
Organism: Euphorbia celastroides; assembly: GCA_948291685.1. NCBI lineage: Eukaryota > Viridiplantae > Streptophyta > Magnoliopsida > Malpighiales > Euphorbiaceae > Euphorbia > Euphorbia celastroides. The sequence continues at coordinate 2,278 of CAOJBJ011396534.1, read as the reverse complement.
TTAACTATTTAGTAGACATTTTCCTTGGATCCAGCTTTTCTCCACTTTGGTAAAGCCAAGTCTTTCAATACTTGTTGGCTGAGAATATGCCACTTGTCCCAAACCCATTTGCTATAATGAATGCAAAGGTTTAGTCTTTTTATTTAAGGATTAATAACCATGTGAATGAATGTCATTTCCCCATTTCAAGGGAATGGAAAATGTTTTAGCATTAGCACCAATAGTCAAACCAGTGGCATAAAACTAATATGATCTGAGTTTGTTGTTTGGGCAAGAGTTAAATTGTTGTCTTTGATTGTTGGATTGAATTTTTCAGAATTCAGACAACTTATCACATGGGCATTAATGAACAGTGAGTATATTTAGATGGAAGTGAAAAAGTAAGTAATTAAAAAAGAAGTGTAGCATCTAGTAGACAGCAAAGCCTAGTGTGAATAGCATGGTTTATTTTCCTAATAATACACAAGTGAGCTTCAATAAAAAAAAAAAAAAAGTATTTGTATGCCATTAATATTGGTTAGTAGAAATTAATTGGTTTTAACTATATTTGTTCAAATAATTGTGACTGACATGAAGCAGCTATTGCATTAAGTGCCAATTTGGCTCTTCAAATGATGCCACATAATAGTTCTTCGCAGTCTCCAAAAGTCCATGTCAGATGGTAGTCTATTTTCTACTCTCAAGTTAATTTAATATGCAAAATTTCACTTATTCATTGTCACATGAGATATGCATAACTTATATTAATGTCTCACTTTTCTATTATTTCCAAAATTTGTTCTCACATGTATTTTATTAATAACTTATCTTAGTTGTAGACTATTCATATTAAGAAATAAATTGTAGACTATATATTTTGATTTTCCATATTAATAAATAAGGGACCGTTAAATTGCAATATATGAAACCAATTTTAAACATTCGATGGCAAACTCAATGATTCATCAAAAAGCTTTGGATAGAACTTCAAGACGAACCTTGATAACAACTTATCTAAGGGGTGCTAAAAATTTACAAGACTTCATTGGTACCCCTTTGAGAAGTCGCCTTGAACTTTTAGGACGGAGTTTGCAACATAAAGTCCTACAATAGAACGACCGAAATGTCTCACGAGAAAATTGACGAAAAAGAATTTGTTGTAAAATAGTGCTCTGCGATTAGATTTTAAGATCCATCTCGACCAAGCAATTCGAAAAAAGATATATTCTTACCACTTTGACAGTAAAGAGTATCATGATGACAAAGATTCTCAGTCATTTGTTAAAATTGCTATTGAAATACTTTTGTGATGAACTTGTGACAATTTCCCGCTGAAACATGTTCGAAAAGTGAAAGTGTAGAACTATATGTGGAGTGGTGATAAACCATGATCAAATTTAAGACCAATCTTGTGGGAAAACTGAAGTAGGCAAACAATCAATTATTCATAAATTAATGATTTTTAAAGTATAACATAACATGGTTTTGGGCACAATAATAGGCGGTATTATCTGTAAGTCAAATTAGGCAAAATATACACCATTAAGTATGCATGTCAGAGATGATACCCTTTCCCCATTTTTAACTTTATATATATATATATATATATATATATACAATTATCCTAAGCTTTAATCATAAACTGACAAATCTAAGTAACATGAGATGTCTGCTGAACTTACACCCAAAACAAGATTAGTCACTTAATATAAATACTTAAACAACAACACATCACTCTTTTGAGTAGAACTAACCAGAAGAAAAGCAGCATTATGAATTGCTCAATGGATCCAAGAATCTCATTTTCCAATGATTTTGCAGATGCAAAAGAAGCCAGTAGCAATTACAGAGAAGCACCCGTTTCTTCGGATTTTGAGTTCTGTGTTCGGAATCCCAGCATGATTCCGGCCGATGAGATATTCGGCAAAGGAAAGATTCTGCCTTTGAAAGATGAAGGATCCAATGGTCAGTTGAAGAAGATGACTCTCAGAGATGAACTAATGTCTGTTGATGAAAATGATGAATTTGATCCGTTATTCGGGGTGCAGAAAAGCTCTGGATGGTGGAGATTCAAGAAAAGAGAGAAATAACAATGGCGTTTTGGGGAGAATTGTTGAAGAGAAGAGGACTGAAATTATAGGTATGGCATCGTTTTTCTTTCATTTATTTATTTCAGGTTCGGATTTGTAGCAATGTTATAGTTGCTAATTCCATTGACATTCTTTTCGTTGTATTAGGATTTGATGAGGGAAGAGAAATTTATTGCAAAGGGTGGAAATTTTGATGAAATGCGGAGACA
>CAOJBJ011396322.1:0-24841 GCA_948291685.1 Euphorbia celastroides | reverse complement strand
AACTCCTTCTCCAGTTGAAACTCTGCAGCAGCTTTTTCGCTAGCCATGGCTTCTAGCTGTGTTTGCTTGTAGTACTGCAAATATAAATTTTATTTTAAGAAAACATGGAGCCAGCACAAATTTGTAAGGATGCTGTAAATAATTTATTAAGTTATAAACCATACCAATAGATCGGTCAGTTCACGATAACGCTTCTCGAGCTCCATATGCTCCTATAAGAAGTAACTAGAAACAATCAAATGAAGAAGCACAACGTAACAGAAAAATAGTACTATCTATGTTCTTTTCTATTTGTCATTTTAATTGATTCATCAAAACCTATGAAAAATATATTACACTGCTAGACTGACTTATCCAATCATCATAAACTATGATATTCTCTTTCTTTTCAATTACCAACTAATAATTTCACTGAATCTCTCTACTAACTTACAAGGTCAAATTAGGAAGATACATTGATAGTCTAGATAGACAACTAAAAAGGACCAATAAAAAAGAGAAAAGCAACAATTGAAAAGTACCAGAGGGAGTAGTATTTTTCATTTCCTTAAAGAGATGTATGCTTGTCAATGTTTCATAAACTTGGGGAACTAAATACCCTTTATCATTAATGCTACCAATCTGTTTAGCAAAATTATTGCTTTAAATGTCTATGCATGCATGGCACTGATATTTTATAGCTACAGAGGAACTAGTATTTCCAGGTTACTGAAGTACACCCATGACTCAGAGGGCCGTGCTTTTAGCCACTACACATCCACCAAATTAAAATGAAAACAGAAATTATTGTCTAATCTGATATGCTGAATACATTACATGACGGGAATAGTGCTCAGCATCCCTCGTCATAGAAGCCATTTCAACCCGCATCTTTTGCAGTTCAGCCTGCAAGCAAATCAATTAATCATGAGATACAAATTTTATTCAACAGCATATTCAATGCGTGGAAAAAGAAAAAAACTCTTCCACTTAAAACTATATCCAATTTGACTACATTTTGTTAACATTTCAGCAAGGTAATAGAGATAACGACAAGATTTGACGAAAGGGGAAAAAACCCTTGCCTCCATAGAAGAAAGCTTGCTCTCAGCCTCCCTTTGACCTTGACGAGCACGCTCCACTTCTTCTTGCCATGCCTGCATCTACATTTACAAGTTAAGGGTCAGTAAGTGGGATGAGAGAATTTTAGAATATAGTGCAATTACTCAATAGTACTACTATGGTGTTCTGGCATAAGTAGACAAATCTTCTCATATGCAACTAGCTAGTAAGTCCATCTTGTTTCTCATGATCTCAGACAACTCAAATAGATAACAGAAAACCAATTCGGAACAAACATGACAGTTGAAATTGCAACATTCAAATGCATATAAACACCTGCAAGTAATAAATTAGGAGAATCTACCCTAATTTGATGTATGCCTAAAAATACAGATTTTAATCAGTGAGGAGATTTCGTATTGCATGGATACCTGAATTACTTGATTTGCATCTTCTGAAGCCTTCTTTTGTCCGCGGCGAGCACGAGCTTCCATGTCATGCAGTTCTTGGTTTAGCGATGCACATTCAACCTGATCACATGTGTTAAGAAGATCAGTAGCTTGCAGCCACTTTTTCTTTTCATCACAATGATATAAGTTCATCAGAAAAAGAAAATATGTGCTATATACCTCTAGAAGTGCCACTTTCTGCTCAAGTTCTGTTGTCTTTGAAGTTCTATCATCCACAATTCTCTAGAGAAGGGCCAACACCGACAATTAAAAGACATTACACAATGAAATATAAAAGCAAATATACTTCTTTCAAGAACCATTATAATGAATATTTAGAGTCAAGAAAACTTATAAGCACTGATGATGATGGTGACTAATTAGACAATATGAAAACATTGAAAATCAATATGAATAGAGAATATCGTTTACATAAACTCATGAATAATAAACCGCATACATCATTTTCCAGAGTATTATTACCTGGAGCCTAGCAATTGCTGAGGACGCCTCAACAGCTCTATGTTCCAACTCAACTTCCCTCTCCATAGCTGCCTATTTTACCGAATGGACATCATCAGCAACAAAAGAAAATACAAAGGTAGTCAGACGATTATGCTATTCAGATACAAACCATTTTAGTAGCATTATGTGCTGCACGTTCTTTTTCAGCCCTCCTTTCTACAGAAGCGAGCTCCTCCCTAAGTGCCTGATAAAAGAAGAGTATAATTTATAACCTGAGCATCTCATTGTAATCGTAAAACAGCTTAAATATGAATCTCCCAAAATGTAGAAGCAGCATAATCCGATTTATGGATGAACAACATAATGTACCTGCATCATCCTTGTCTCTGTTAGTTCTCTGTTACGCATAATAGACTCCATGTTTGCCTGGAAAACAACAACTGTTAATGACCCCTAAGCAATGCTAATATGATTAAGAACATCAAATTACACTAGAAGCAGAAAGACTAATCTCAAATTTTCATTGCACATGAAGCAAATAAGTCAAATTTATGAGAAATTGAAGTTATCTGAAGTTTCACAGTCTACAACAAAGTAGTAACTCCAGATGCATAATAGGGAGTATTGAAAATGAAGATATGTCAAACATAGTAACACTGGGTAGAGAAAAGGACGTGCCTATTGGTTAGCACCAAATTAAAAATTTGTAATATTAATATAATCAAAGACATTACACATAAGTGAGAAACAATATTTTTCTTCGTAAGTCAGTATATGAAACCTGTTAAATTACTTATCCTACAGTGAAGAAAGAGCTCAAAAGGGAAAAGAAAATTCTATCCTGTTCCAACAAAACATTTGGGCTTAATTTTGGCAAACTGCACACAAAACGAGGTCATTTACACATGGATACATTGTGAACACGGAATGAGTAACAAACCTGCAGAGAAGCAAGGTTTCCTTCAGACAAAGCAGCCTGCTTCTTGAGTGTGTCCATTGAATTGACAAGAGACTTAATTTCAGCATTCTTTGCAGCTAAAGCCTCGGCCATATTTGATTCTACTTTTGTTACTTCACTTTTAGATGTAGATAGATCTTGTTGCAGCTGCTTTATGCGGGCCTCATATGATTTAGTCAGCTCCCTCTGTTCAGAAAGTATCACAAATGGCAATTAAGACTCTAATCGATAGTACATAAGGTGCATATTTGACAATTTTCAGAAGCTCGTAAAGACTATCAATAGATTTATGAAATGGTCATCGTCATCCCACCTCTGCAATGAGAAGTTCTTCCAGCTGTGCATTTTCAGATTTGTATTCTTGAAGGCAGGTTGAAAGCCCAGCACAAACCTGAACGATTAGTGGAAGATCAGCAAAACATCTCATATGAACTTTAGAGGTACAAAAAACACAGCCGAAAGAGTAACTGATTCAAGCAAATAAAATTATCCGATAGGGATGGCAGAACTTCTAGGATAAGGATTTTGTGAGCATGGTCCAATAATCAATCTGCTAATGGGAAGAAACATAATCCAAATCCCAAGGCAATCTTGCAATAGCAATTACCCAGACAAGCCAATTATTATCATTAATACAAATAGCTTTGAAGTCGTACTTGGTACCCCTATCCTAGGACCTTCTAAGAATTGACCAGCCGTCTAAAATGGATACAGTTTCCTATATACGGGGTGAAATATAAGCAGCAGCAGCTTACCCGTGCTAACCTTGCCTCTTTAGATTGGCCAGTGGAACTTGTAGTTTTAAGCAACCCCTGAGCCTGCAGACCAATGATAACTAATCAAAGAAGTATAGCGAGCACATATGAACATCTGTAGCATGACTTTCTCCCCTACAATAGATAAGTTACCTCTTCAAGTTGGTCCTGGATTCTCTCAAGTGAAGTGTCCGCCTTATGCTCCCTCTTAGGCGAAGCATCAGCTTTATCCTGCCTCCTATGTGAAGAATCATATTTATGCTGCTGCTCGTTTGGCTGATTGACAAGAGGCTCAGCCCTAATATCAACATTTTCTTGTGGACTTTCACCATTTGCAGGAGGTTCAGTTATAGTAGATTCGGGACTCTCTAGCTCAACTGTTGGAGGAACATCGTTATTCCTTTGCTTGTCTATCTCGCTCACGTCAATTGCATTATCTTGGTTATTCTCAGTGGAAACCTCCATGTCTTTGGCAGGTAAAGATGTGGGAGGGTGTTCAATATCAGATGCTTTTGCATTTGGAATCTCACCATTTGACACTGATGTTCAAGCATCTACGTTGGAAGCAGATATGGGAACTTCCACATCCTTAGCATCATGTTCACTATCTCCAGTATCTAGTCTCTCAGATGATTGGACACCGGCGGTATCTTTATTAGTATCCAATTGCTCTGTTTGAGGCATGGACTTGCTTGGCAGGGTTGTGTCCTTTTCATTTTGTGGAGCAGTCCTATCTTTATCAGATGGCAGATCTAATTTTGAAGGCAGTGAACTAGTCAACTCCCCAGCATCAAGACTTGATTTATCTGATTGGATTGATTCTACCAACGGCTTCTTTTTAGCCTACAGAGAGCCCATTCGCTTATTAAATCATCAATAATTTGCATAATATGAATATATAGCAGCAAAAGCAACGGATGCTAGATATTACAAGAATGCAGGTATGGTGATTGATACCTTGGTCCTTGACTTTGCTCTCTTAGATCCAGATCCTTGTCCATTAGAAGCTTAAAGATTTAAAATGGAAAAAAGAAAAATTACAATGCCATCCATCAAAAGAATAAAATTTGCAGCACTAGCTTTACTACTATATTATCGTTTTTTTCTTGTCAATTTCTTATCAACAAAAAATTAAGGGTTTTTCTCCCTACATAATATTCCAGATCAGATTAGCTATTTTTGGAAGTGCTAGAACTAGAACGCCACAAAGTACATTGCCAATACTCAGCCACGTCCTTGGACATCTTCAGTGAGCATTCTACCAGAATTATCAGTTTTTTTATTGCATGCATGTTATGCACGAGATTCTATGGTTGGCATACTTTCAGTTTATCAGAATTTGAGTATTTGACTGCAATAAGACTTAAGTATAGATCACATTGAAATAGGGCACTCCACAACTTTGAAAGGCTCAGGGATATTACTTATCAATAGCACATCACAGTAGTTGCTTCATTGATTTAATGTCAAACATAGCAATAGTATGGATCATGTTAATCTTGTAAAAGAAATCACAATCACCAGATAAAACCCTCTCAAAGTTAACGAGACATCTCGTAAAGACAACAGAAGACACATACCTGGTGCCTGAGGATCAGATTGCTCATCTGCCAATTCGCTAACCACCAACTTCGCCCGCCGATCTACAACTTCAAATAAATCTGACCATAACAATAACAAACTTTTCTTTAGAAACTCCTGAAACTTATGCCAATGTATTACACGTACTTTTTAAAATTAATATTACCAAGACACACCACCTTCACCTTGTAAGGCTTCCAACAAAACAAGTTCTATCAAATTAAATAATTAGGGTAGAAATTTGAGAAATTTTTTTCAGAAAACCAAATGATCAAAATGAGATATTTCCATACAAAAAAACAATAGACGGAATCAATTGAGAAATACAATAAATGCAGAACGATTGTTCAGGATGTCAATCATCATAGCAAAACAACTCAGCAAATTATACACACGCAATTAGGACTAAGTACCAGCAACCTAAATCATAACTGATTAGTTCTCATAGTTCCTAATTAGCTATATCCGCATTGAATTTTCTCATAGTTCATAACTGATTAGCTATATACTCATCCGCCATTACAACTTCCAGATCAGACGAAAGAATCACGAAAATCAAATACAACAGAGTACAGAAAACAAATTCTCGGAGACACATACCTTCAGCAGCTTTGAGCCAATACGCCATTTATACAAATGCTAGCAAAACAAATCCCTAAACTCTGATATGCGGAGCTTCCATACGACAATTGCAATTGCTGTTACGCTAATCCGAGATCAGGAAACACAGATTGAATTGATCTCTTTGAAGATTTGATTTGCTGATTTTTGAAGAAATGTAACGAATTGGTTTTCGGAGTTCTAGTGATGAATTCGGGTTTTTTGGGCTCACTGTGCATCGAACGTAAACTAGCAGCGGGATGGGAGTTATGTTCAGGTGTTGACGAGGCTAGGATAACGGGCTGGGCTGGAGGCTCATATCTAGTTATGAGGCCCAATTAGAAGGGTGGTTATATATGCAATTTTGAGCCCATAAACTTGGCATAAATGGAACTCTAATTCTCTAAACTAGGCACTAATCAACTTTCAAGAACCCACAAAAAATTTTGAAGGTTTATTTGTGCCAAATTTGAGAAGCTTGAAAGTATATCAAAATTTTGAGAAATGTTAACCAAAAAAATCACCAAATTTAGGTGACACATAATATATATTGCGAACATTTTATCAATTAAATCATCTTTAGATAAATAATCAAAAAGCTCTAAAACAACATGAATTGGGACCGAATTCTCCGTAGCTGAACCCATTGTAAAAACTACAATTTCCCATCAATCTTTGTTCATGAAAGTGAAAAGGGCGCTCTTAATAATATGAGTTTCAAATAAGTTGCCTTTACATTTATTATAAATGTATAATAAACCATAATCGCTATCTTTTATAACTACGATCAATTTAATTAAGGATGACAATCCAATATAATTTAATTGAGGAGTTACAGTTTTTCAAAAAAAATTGAGGAATTACATGCCAGCCATTTGTATTGTGTAAACTTACTTTGAATTTTTCTCCGTCACACGAAATGAAACATTGCAATATAAAATATGTCTTTACAAGTTGATTGGAGTGACTTATAAGCTATTCACAACTTATAAGTAGTTCAAGTGATGTCTCTGGTAGCTTATATAGTTGTATTATAACTTATTAGTAGAAGTTAAAAATTGTTTTTTTTTTAATTACATGCACTTTAAGTTTATTTGTGTAACTGACCAATTTGTGCCCTCATAAATTTTATGTCAAAAAATTCATTTGCAATTGTCATTTTTAGCCATTTCACATTTTCAACAACATTTAAACTAGTTATACTAAATGCACGTGTTACTTTTAAGCTCATTTGAAGTCAGTCTTCGAAAGACGCGGAATCTTTAGTTTAAACTCTCTACAAAAGACGCCAACCTGCGATCTGGATATAATGCCCGTGGCCCGCGAGCCCGGCCCGAACCCGCACTATATGGGACGGGTTTGGATTAGAAGAATAATATTAAAGTCCGGCCCGACCTGAACCCGTCATGACTTGAGTAATATGTGGGATGGGCTTGAGTTTAGTCTTGAAACCCAAGCTCGGCCTGCCCCCGGCCCGATTTATATATATAATATGAGAAATTATTATTTAATTACATTTTTTTATATGAAACTTACAGATAATTAACAATAATCATGGTTAAATATACTTTGTTTCATGTTAAATTAGTTGAATTGTTCATATAGCAATTTTATCTAGTAAGTTTATATGAAAAAATTAACAAATATGCTTATTTTTTATTAATAAAATTTAAAAAATTTATCAAAAAATAAATAATTTGGCCCGCGGGCCAGGCTTAGGTTTCAATTATTTATGAAAGCCCAGTCCGAACCCGAACCCAATTTCATTTAGTATAAGATGGGCCGGGTTTGGGTTGCATATTTTTTACTCAGTCTTGATTGAATCCGGCTCGAACCCGCCCAAGCCCGGCCATGCCCAGGTGGTGTTAATTAAGACCAGCAGTTTCCTTTTCTTTTCTGTTTTTCTTTTGTTGTTTTCCTGTTTCCTTAGTTTTAAAAAAACTCTCTACAAATAAAGTTTTGATGAGAAATTTAAAAAAGCGATTGCAACGAGGAACATCTATTAAATATTTTTTTTGGTAATAACCACGGGTATTCCGAACTCACTTTTGGCAGGATCCGACTAATCCTGCTCAACTGGGTTGCGGATTAAACATCTACTAAATATTTAAGTAGATCACTGCATAGCATTAATTTTTTTATTGTATGTGTCACCGTCGATTTTTTATTTTGGAAACAGTTAAAATTGCTTAATAATAAAAAAGTAAGAACATAAATTACTTCAAAGAAGTGAGAGTAAAAGTCCTAAAGCATCAAATTAATTTATTAGGATATTTATTTCACAACATATTCTATGGTGACTTTATGTTTTTCAAAGTTAATTTTACTTTGTCCATTATCACCATTAAATTAGTGGAATGGAATTCAATCCAATGGTGCTGAGAGCAGGGTAAGAAAAGAATAAAGTAACCATAACCTTCACTAACATTTATTATTGTTTTTTATAACCATCAAAATTTGTTTCTTGTTATATACTACCCAACCATCAAATCTTAGCTGGTGAAGTTAAATATACATAACCAACTTATTAATTTTTCAGCATGAAGACATTCGTGAGGTTTAAATAATATGTAGGAATAATAAAAATAACAGCGGGGTCAAACTTAAATATGATTTCTATGCTAATAATACTCAAATTGCATTACTGTTGTATGCATTTAATAATGTTTTTTAAGTATTAGATGGTGACTAACCATGACGGTTCAAAATAACAATTTTTTTTGGAAAACTTCAGATTAACAATTTGTGGATATTATTTGTTTATCAAGTTGGCACGATTTTGACACTTGATTTCTGAATTTGCTACAATTAGGCTCCACTTATTATTGTGTTTCATGTATCTATAATATTCAGTGACCAAGTGGCAAATATTTTATTCATTTCAGTTATAAATTACAGTTATACTCATTTAGAATAACAGTCTGAACAACTATATTTGATTCTTCCATTTAATATAGACGTGAATATTCAATTTGTTAAGAGAAAACTTAATCAAGTATTGCAAGGTATAACAATATACGTACCATAAAAAATTGTCGTACGGATAAAAACGCAAAATTATTGAAATATATATTACGACGGCAAATGCAGAGGAACCATTGTTTGGTGAATAACAAGAATATTCTGTGTCCAAGCTGGAAATTATTTAATTAATATCCTAACAAATTCAATGTAAATTAATTATTACAACAACTCCAATATGTAATATTTTTTTGATAAAAAATTATTATTTAGATAATTGAAAAAAAAGTTGTCCCATGTTTCTCACAAGCCACAAGTATTGGCAGTTCCACTCGTGCATGGTAACTAACTTTGATCAATTTAATTCTCAACTACCAATTGAAAATTGACAAATGCAATCATAATGTCAAACTTATAACAAAAGGCCAATATTTTATCTTACTTCAATGTTTAGATAGGTTGGAGATATTGGCCACTCTGTCATAACCATTTCATTTAGATAGGAATGTTTGATCTAATTTGATTGATTGAATTAAATTGGAAAATAAATAAATTTAAGACATATTTATGACTACTAGGACTTGAATGAAACAAATTTTTGTTACAAGGATCAAATGAGATATTTGGCCATTTTTCCTCTATAATTTAGTTCCAATAAGCTTCGATGGATAGGAAATTTTTCTGTATGTTCTATCCAATTTAATACATGTTTAGATTCAGATTTCTCTCATTCCTTACCATAAGCTCTTGTTTATTCGTACAAACTAAATTGATGTCTATCAATTGTTATTTACTCTCGGTTTTGGCTTAGGAACAAAGAGAATTTCGGAGTTTTTCAATCTCAGACATGGAAAAAATATGTTAGACATTAAGCTTTAGGATTTATTCAATAATTTATTTTATACACATGTATTGTATGTTAACTTAAAAGAATTTGTCTCTTTGAGCTTAGAATTATAATAAAGAAAAATTTGACTCCAGACGAATATGAATTCGAACTTATAAACTTTAAGATCATAATTTCAATCACAAATACTTGGTTAGGACCTTTGCCACTCTACAAATTTTGTACGAATAAACTATATTTTTAGAATTTTGGTGTTATATATACCTAAAAATGTAATTTGGAAAATACTTGGTCCATAATCTTTGAGATATTTTAAGTTGTACCTTATCATTTAATTTGTTGCATTTATATCAACTTATTATAATTGCATACATTATTTGAGTTTTCGGCTAACATGATTGTGACAATGAGATTTTAAAAATTATGGGTTATTTCATTAAAGTCTTAACATTTTTTATTTTTCAAAAATCTTCATATTTCCACTTTAAAATATAAATTAGGACATAGTTCCATTTTTTTAAAATGTAATTGCAAGTGCAAATTATATGAAATTGTTGTATTGAAATAATCAGAAATTAGATCTTGGTTATTCCAATTTCAAATATATCACTGAACTATTTATCTGAAACACTTGATCCCATATAATTGTAAACTAAGAGTTTAGGTAAAATTAGGTCTACCTAGCCAAAGGCAATGACAAATTGACAATGCCAAATTTCAAAAAGAAAAAAAAAGGCCATTGCGGTTACATTTTACCTATAAATTATGGCTACTTCTTAAATATTTATAGTAGTTATTGTTCCCGCACTGCCAAGTGAGATACAATTTTTAGATCAATAGTGACTATTCTTAGAAATTAGAGGCATTTTTTTACTAATTTTGTGAATTGTGGGATTGGATTTACAACTCTATTTTCTTAAGTTTTGAGATTCAATGTTCTTCAACTTATAGGTATTTTTATCTCTTATAGTTTTATTTGAGTTTAATATCAATATCAGAGTCGATTTACTCATTATCACCAATATTTTCAATGAATAAAATCGTAATCAACAATAAATAATATTCTTTTGCAGAATGATAAATAGGTAGTTATTTAATAAATCTACAAATAAATTTTTTGTGCTATCTTCCATATTCATCTTAATGTCACAAATTTAGTTTGTTTCAAAACACAGTGCCCAAATTTTACGCCTTTAGTGCAGATCGAAACTTATTCACTGAAAATGAAGTATTTTCACACAAAATCAAACTCAGTGCCCAAAGCTATTTGCCCTACAAAAAAAAGGTCACATTCCTCCTAACTTGGCATAGAATCTTGAAATTCTTTTATTTTTTCATGCCCAATTTGAAATAATAGCTAACCATCGCCCTTTAATTGCATTTGGTCTCCGCCTGCTTAACCGAATAATCACAAAACACCTAGTTGCTGTTGGGAATTTCGGACTCTGAAAATGATGAACTCCGAGAAATTGCCCGAAGAAGATGAACACCAAATGTAGTCTTCTTGAAGAACACGAACACCATCCAACATTGTCTCGAAATTGGGGAGAAAACCGCTTGAAAGCTCACTTGAATGCAACTCGAACTAATGCCTGAGAACAATGTACAAGAGAAGAAAAGATAGCCTTGGAAATCTCTGAAGTCGTGTAATCACTTTCCGATTAAAACTATTTCGGGTTCTAATCCGAAAGTTCAACGGGATAAAATCAGAGATTGATTGATGGAAGAACTTGACTATGAATGTTGTGAAACTTAGAACCGAAACAGAGAAAATTGGATAGCGCACAAGAAATCCTCCTTTCTCAAAATTGTTGCCAATAACCTTCTTAAAGCCACTCTAAAAATAAGTATTAAGTTTATCATAAAATTCTCTATAAAAATCTACCAAAAAACTCGCTCAAAATTCCTTTATATAGGCTAAAACCTGAAAAGACACAACTTTCCAGCAAACTGTTGTGAATTCGTGAACAGTCGCATCGGTTTTCCAAAACCGTTACCAATAATTGCTCTGTGCACGACGTGCACCACCATGCACGACCTCGTGCACTAGACTGGTTACAATGGAGTCTATGGCGCACGACCTCGTGCACTATACTGATTCTATTAGATACAGCCCTTTTGGTGACGATTTAAAAACTGTTGCTAACTAAATGTTGTAACAGGCAGATTTATTACTTTGAATACTTAATATTCCATGATAATTTTCAAATAATTGTGTACTCCGCACTCTCTCAAATTATTTGATAAAATATTATGAATAATTGATAACTTAGTTGACCCAATTACACTAAAATATCCAACAGTTACTGCGATCTCTGAAAGTCTTTTACATGATTTGAATCAACATTTTGGCATTAAACAATGAATTCTACTATGGACATTAAATAATTAGAGCGAGGCTTGATATTGTTTATCCAAACTAAATTCTACATCTGCAATCTTTATTGCAAACAGAGCTTTTGAAGAAAACCCGTCATATTCACCTTTAATCACCTACCCCATAAGCTATGGTAGGGCGACTCAAAAGCAACATAATTTGTAATGCCCAATTGAAAGAATAACTATAAATTGACCTCTAATGGCACGGCGACTCAAAAGAAGCATAATTTGTCTGCTTCTTCAAATCCTTATAAAACTTCTTAATAAACTCCTCCGCCGCCACATCCACCTGGCCGTCGCCGTCGTCTTTGACCGGAAACGGCGAGTCGGTTATTCTCAACTGCCTCTCCACCGGACTCTTCCCAAACCCGGGCAACACCACCGGCGTCGCCTTGACCGCCACCTCATTGTTCAGCATCTCCACCACCTTTTGGACGGCGGGAACGTCGTAACGGCGAATCCGGCGGCGGTTGTGGTGGTAGTGGCTCCGGCGTCGGGGAAAAGCCGGGCTGTTGCTGCAGCTGAACTCGTACTCTCTAGGGGACACGACGGCTAGAGCGTCGTCGGAGCGGCAGCCCAAGGCGGAGCTGCGGTGGCTGTAGATGAGATCGCTGATGGCTTTTCCGGCGAGCTTGTTGCCCCTTTTGAGGAATAAGTTGAAATCGGAAGATATTGTGCTCTTTGATATGCCTTTTCTTAGCATGAAGAATATTACTCGGACTACACTCCATAGTTTTTTGGCTACTTGTGGTGTTTTTGGTTCCAATTCCATTTTTTTTGGGGAAATTTTGAATTTTTTGGTAAATATTTTTTGAGAGAGAAAGAGAGGGAGTGAGATTAGAGAGAGAAAAGGGCTTTAAATTTTGTTTGCAAATGGAGAAGGGAGAAGGAGGTATTTAAAGGGGGAAGAACATTACTACTAATGATCAAATAATATTTGTCTAAAATAATCTTTGTTTTTTTAAAAAATATTATTTGTGTTTTTGCTTCCTGAGTCCGGAATAGTGAATATGCATATAGCTTATTGATTGACTATCTCGGACTCGGATATTAAGATTAAAATCTGCTGTCCCAACACTTCTGTCCCCTATCTTGTTTCTCTCTCAAATTCTTACATGTGTCCACCCTTAATCCCAATCAGCTAAATCTCGTTATTTCAATCTGCTAATTGCCAGTTTTGTAAAGAAATTATGTCGAAATTTTGGATCTAACCAGTTTTTGGGTGCGTCAGTTAAGCTTTTGAATTGAATAGAGCTTTGTTTCAGATAGATTCAAGAACAATTTTGCCACTAATTGAGCAATTGATTGAATTAAAACCTAGATATATTGAATGACGAAGATACTAAAATCTACTAATATGCAATTGACATTTGAGTGGGCTATGGATTTAGCTTGCTGATTACTATATGATTTGTTGCAGCTCAAATTAGATAACCAAACTAACACAACCATAAGGCCATTCCAGTTCTTAGATTGAGTTTATCTCCAGTGAAATTAGTCATTTCAAGATTGAAATAATTGATAATCCAAAATACATTGGTCAAGAACTTGATAAAATGAAGAAATAGAAAAAATTATCGCTTGCTGGTTCAAATAAGAACGGAAATGGAACTTCTTAACATTCGTTCAGAAAAAGAGATCGTGATTCGTGGAAAACAACTGGGAAAGAAAACTGAATGAAAAAGGCATTTAACAGTAAGTTAACAGTGTTGAGGCGTTAAAGATGATTGGAATTTATGGTGGACACGTGTAATAATTTGAGAGGGAAACAGGGTAGGGGACATAAGTGTTGGGACAGTAGATTTTAATCCTGGATATGCAACGTTCTAACACAATTTGCCACATGCACGTTTTTACGGTTCAGACCCGGAATTATCTCAAATAATTGAGTTTCTCAACCTAGAATAGCAAATAAAAGTACATAACAAATATGTGGAATGATAATCAATTTTGGATGTCACTATACTTATGTGGAAGAGTGCATACAATTAATTGTAACTAAACCTCGAATAAAAGTAACATATGAGAAATAATTATACAAAACATGTAACGAAAATTAATGTAATAATTTTATCATATTAATTACTCTCAGTTAATCTGCCATCAGAGAAACACAAAAATGAAAACATTAAAAAAATCAATTAATAAACCAATCTTGCATTCAACTACCATGTTTTCATTATAATTCATGTAACGTTCTTTAAACTAAAGTAAATTATTTTTATAGAAGAAGAAGGGCACTTTCAAGTCAATTAACGCTTGCAAGTGGAAGTAGGGGAGGAGTGGTGGGAATTTCATTTTTAAGTTCTGATATTCTTCATTTATGGTTAGTTTGTTTCATGTATTGAATGCTTTTGGTTGAGAGATTAATAGAATGTACCATGGTTGATATAGCTGATTGTGTTGTAACGTTTGTATATATATATTTCTTGTTTAATTTTCAACCATGTAAAATACATAAATTGTCCCATAAAATTGGTATTGATCGAACATATAATTTTTTAACATTTAAATGTTTAATATGCATGGTTGAGCTAGGATAAAACAATTTATTTGTTTATTAATTTTGTTTAAACCCTTAACTTGGAGAAATTAAACTATTAACCACATACATTAAATTGATGCAATTTTATCAATTTTAGTGTGAATTTTTATAAAATCAACGAGCAAAGGATGAATGATTGGCTTCAGGAATTAACCTGTATAGAGGAGAGTTGATTCTTACTGTCGACGAAACCAACCAAACCTTCTGAACACTCTGCTCTGATTCACTTGAAGAACCCTCTTTCACGGTGGGATTATTGGCCATAGGGTCAAATGATAGTAAATGTTAGATACTAAAATCAAGAGGACATAAGTGTTAAGTGACACCGAAATTAATAGTGTATGTTGTATATACTTTACTTTAAACAATGTAAGCATTACTATATCCATCTCCACATTGGATTATAAGATGGAACAACTCATCCAATATATGGTAAAGACAATTAAATAAGTAATACTAAAAAAAAGATGTAACCTTAAAATTTACCAAAACATTTCTGGTATCATTCTCGCATTAATACTTTTGAAGCTTAAATGTCATGTGATTTTAAGTCTTGAAGTAAATGGTGTTGGCTAACAATTATAAATAGACCTCTTCAATGGGTCGGCTGGGACGGGTTCGGGCCGGGCTCGGTCAGGCCGACTCTTGAAAATGTCTACCCAAACTCAACCCGACCCATAGAATTTATATGCGGGCTTGGATCGGGCCGGACTTGGATTTAAAAGTTCAATCCCATGCCCGACTCAACCCGTCCGACATAAAATATTATTTTTTAAAAAAAATCTAAAAAGATAGAATTAATAAGAAGTTAAAATATTAATGTACAAAATGAATGTTATTATATTTTAACATGGTATTATCACACAGTTATAGACTAAAATAATGTGTAATCTTTAATTTATGGTAAAAAAATAATATAATTATATTTTAAATTTAATTAAAATATGATAAGTGGAAAATGTACTATTTAATTAGGGGTATTTCAGCATTAGAATCCTATGTTTTGGAATCATATTATTGGTTTTGTAGATGGTTTTTGGTTAATATGCAGATTGCTGCGTAGAAACAGAAGGTTGCTGAAAATTGGACAGATTTAGTGTGAATTTGGGATTACAGCAAGTTGGTTGACGTGGCAGCAGCTCATTGCACCATTTTGGAGGTCCAATAGGAGGAAAAGCATCATTATGGGAGGCAAGAATGACGAATGGAATGCTATTATGTGTATTTTTTCTTGACCAAAGAATACAACTCGTGGAAATTAGTATTTTTATAATATATTTTGAAGGCCATGTTGGCCACTTGCTTAGGGTCTTCCTTATTATATAAGGAACCTTATTCTCCATTGTAAAACAACTCTCAACTGAGCTTCGGATTGCCTTTTGTTCTCACTTCTTATTCTATGCAATATATTTATTTTTCTTTTCATTTTATTGTTGATTATTTTATTATGCATTTAGAGTAGTTCCCAGCAAGATTCGCCAGCAACCTGGCGGGGTTTGGCTAGTGGTGTAATGTTTATCTAAGTTAACAAATCTATTGAAGGTAGATTGCTGTATGTAATAACTGATTTATGAGTTCGGCCAAACTCATATACAATGGGAAGCATGAAGGACCTAACGGAGAAATGTGACCATGGATCTTGCAACAATCTCATATGCATATGGTTGTAAGTGGATAACTCTCATTCTTTATGTTTTGTGTCAAGGGTTTCTTTGGTGAATAGGTGGAGGAAGCAACTTGTCTAGGCATCTTTGAATGCTTGCTTATTCCTAATGCTTAAGGCCTAATCTGTAAGTGGATAACTCCTGAGGTGAAAGCTTTATAGGTCTATGTAGAGGCGACCGAACCCTACATAGATAATTTCGTGCAAGAGACCTTGAACCTTGATGCTTAATATATTGACTAAAATAAACGTAATATCACTAGTTCTCGTTAAGACTACTGGCTAGGCTTGTGTTTAGTTATATATTGTCTTCATAGCAACCTTGTCTGTTTAGAGTCGGTCTTCATTTTAGTCTGCCACAATCTTTTATTCACATTTTTAATCATTCACCGCCACTCAACTTATATTGAAATCAACTCTATTAGATTGACTGTAGGATTAATAACTCACTACCTGGCTATAACCAACAAAATATTCTATAAAATTAGTATTCGGGCCAGGCTGGGCCGGGCTTGGGCTTTAAAATGAAAACCAAGCCCAACCCAACATATAAACGGGCTTTCACGGGCTTGGGCCGGGCCGGGTCTAAATGAGAAAAATGATGTCCAAACCCGACCCATATATGATGGGCTTGGCGGACTCGACGTGCCACTGATTTCTTGAACAAGTCTAATTATAAATAATAAAAATAAAAAATAAAATATATCCAATCTCGAATTTACTCACATTCTGTGATAGTATCAATTCGATCGAAAGTTCGCCTCATAGGTACCTTTCAATCAAACAAAAATAAAAAGAAAACAAATCCAAGCATTTACCAAATCACATATTGACAAAATGCTTCGTACAATTCAATTGAAAATTGAACATTAATTTTACTAAAATTCTTTTAAAATTATTCAATATTTTCCCAACAAATGGATTGATCGAATACACAAAGGCATGCATTTTCGTAGCCTTTTTTTTTCTATATGATTAATCTGCTAACTAGATTAATGTTTTATTTCACAAACCACCTCTTGATCCTTCACTTAATCATTTTAGTTTAGTGTTAAGAAAAGTACCCAATTAAGCAAAGCTATTTGCCCTACAAAAAAAAGATCACATTCCTCCTAACTTGGTATAGAATCTTGAAATTCTTTAATCTTTTTCATGCCCAATTTGAAATAATAGCTAACCATCGCCCTTTAATTGCATTTGGTCTCCGCCTGCTTAACAGAATAATCACAAAACACGTAGTTGCGATCTCTGAAAGTTTTTTTATGATCTGAATCAACATTTTGGCATTAAACAACGATTTCTACTATCGACATTAAATAATTAGAGCGAGCTTGATATTATTTACCCAAACCACAATCTACATCTTCAGTAAAGTTTGAAATAGAGATTTTGAAGAAAAACAGTCAAATTCGCCTTTAATCACCTACCCCATAATAAGCTATGGTAGCGACTCAAAAGCAACATATTTTGTAATGCCCAGTTGAAAGAATAACTATAAATTGACCTCTAATCGCACTCGGTCTTCACCCAGTTAACCGAATAATCACCGATCACATATCTTCAATCTCTGAAAGTTTTTCTCATAATATTTTGAAACAACATTTTAACATTAAACAACGATTTCCGCTATTAACATTAAATAATTAGAGCGAGGTTTGATATTGTTTGTCAAAACCAAAATTTACATTCACAATAAAGCTTCGAAACTGAGTTTTCGGGAAAAAAAAGGCTAAATCCGCCTTTAATCACCTAACTCATAAGCTATGGTACGGCGACGCAAAAGAAGCATAATTTGTCTGCTTCTTCAAATCCCTATAAAACTTCTTAATAAACTCCTCCGCCGCCACATCCACCAGACCGTCGCCGTCATCCTTGACCGGAAATGGGGAGTCGGTTATCCTCAACTGCCTCCCCACCGGACTCCTCCCGAACCCGGGCAAAACCACCGGCGACGCCTCATTGTTCAGCATCTTCACCACCTCTGGACGACGGCGACTTCGTAACGGCGGCGCCGGCGGCGGTTGTGGTGGTGGTGGGGAAAAGCCGGGCTGTTGCTGCAGCTGAATTCGTACTCTCTGGGGGACACGAAAGCGAGTGCATCGTTGGAGCGGCAGCTCAGGGAAGAGCTGCGGTGGCCGTAGATGAGATCGCCGATGGATTTTCCGGCGAGCTTGTTGCCCCTTTTGAGGAATAAGTTGAAATCGGAAGATATTTGCTTTTTGATATACCTTTTCTTAGCATGAAGAATACTTCACGGATTATACTCCATAGTTTTTTGGTTACTTGTGGTGTTTTTGGTTCCAATTCCATTTTTTTGGGAAAATTTGATCTTTTTGGTAAATGTTTTGAGAGAGAGAGGGTTTAGGGAGGGGGTTTAGAGAGAGAAAAGGGTTTTGATTGCGGTTGCAAATGGAGAAGGAGGTATTTAAAGGAGAGAATATTGCTATTAATGACCTAGTGATAATAGTCTAAAATAATCTACATTTTTTTGAATATATATATATATATATATATATTTGTTTTTGCTACCCGAGTTCGGGTTACTGAATATGTGTATAGTCTAACGATTGACTATCTCGAACTCAGGTAATACATCGTTCTAACCCAATTTGCTGCATGCACGTTTCCATATTACAGAACCGAAATTATCTTAAATAATTGGGTTGTTCAACCAACGGACAGTTAATAAAAGTACATAACAAATATGTGGAAGGATAATCAATTTTCACTCTCACTATGCTTGTTTGGAAGAGGAAGGATAATCAATTTTGTATATCACTATGCTTGTTTGGAAGAGTGCATGCAACTAACTGTAACTAAACTTCGAATAAAAATACATATGAAAAATAAAATATACAAAACATTTAACAAAAATTAGAATAATAATTTTATCATATTAGTCTCAGTTACATCTGTCATAAGAATAAGATGCACAAAAATGAAATTATGAAAAAAAAAAATAAATCAAGCTTGTATTCAAATAACATTTCTTCGTTATAATTCATGTAACATTTTTTGGACTGAAAGATATAGTCTATTAATTCATGTGACATTGTTCTTTAAATTAAAATTTAAAGCAAATTATTTTATACAAGAAGAAAGGCACTTTCAAGTCAATTAACGCTTGCAAGAGCAAGTAGGGGTGGAGTGGTGGGAATTTCATATTAAGTTATGATATTTATTTTCTTTATGGTGAGTTTGTTTCATGTATTGAATGCTTTTGGTTGAGATTAGTAGAATGTACGTCGGTTGATATATTTGATTGTGTCTTGTAACGTTTGTAGATATTTCTTGTTTGTTTTTCAACCAACTGAATACATATATAAGCTGTCTACTAAAATTGATATTGATCGAACATATCAATTTTTTAACATGTATAAATTTAACAATCGTAGTTGAACTAAGACAAACTGTTAATTTGTTTACTAATTTTGTTTAAACCCTTAGCTTGGATAAATTAAATTGATAGTCACACGTTAAATCGATGCATTTTCAACTATTATAATGTGAATTTTAAAAAAATTAACAAGTAAAGGATGAACTATTGGCTTTAGGCATCGAACTGTATAGAGAAGAGCTATATTTCTGTGTACGAATCCAAATCATTCAGATTTTGATACGTGCCATTTAAGAATGTTATTTTTCCTAGATCAAGGGGTAATCGGAACCTTGTGTTTGTACTTGTTTTCCCATCCGGTCCCATAATTTGTTACCTATTTTGTCATTAAACTAAACAATCGCCACTCATTCAGTCGTTGTGTTGTGCTTGTGCCATTGTATCCTTTTGATCTTTTTGTTGTCCCGTTATATCCTTTTGATCCTTATGTTGTGCAATTTGTTACCGTTTTGTATCTTGTGTTGTATAAGCTTCATTGACGTTATTTTACGTAATTCTTATTAAATGGACCAAATAGATAATGTGCACAAGGATCAAAATGGAGTAACAAGTAAAATCCTACGGGCTAGAAGGTTATTTTCCAGTATTGATAAATTAAATTCCTTTATTGTATTCATCGACGACGTAGGCTGGGCATCTCGAAATGGGAGTGTGTCAAAAAAGGTGGTGGCTTCGAACAGCAAGTTAAGTACTAACCTAACGGGTTGTGAGAGCCGGTTAACTTGGTTGTTTTCTGACATTGTATGAATTTAGGTATACTCATATAGTTCAACTGGCAACGAAGGCTAAGTATGTGGGAAGAGAATAAGGTTTGAACTCCAATAAATACATTTGTTGGAAAAGGTGAGGAACCTTCATTATAACATTCCCTAAATAGGTATCTCAATAGAGATACTTGTATATATTAAAAAAAAGAGAAAGAAATAGTTTGTATAGAATATAAAGCTTAAAGGAACAAAATAAAAACAAAGCTTAGCCAAAGTGGAGAGTAGTATCTCTCGTATATAATTATAAACTGCAATTTGGTAAGTGTCGTCAAAATAATTCGATCGTTTAGTATAAATTAAGGCGTGGATTTGTTTCTTAATTGTTTCAAATTGTCGGGCCCAATCTTTATCATTTTGTCTATCAATGTTAATTGTTCCTACAATTGACAAATATTGAGATTTTACTGAAGTTAATAATTTGTGGATATGATTATTAGTGAAGTGGGTAGCTATAAATATTGTGATTTTGATCTATATTAAGAGAAAAAAACAATGTGAAGGTTACATAGTTATTAGGCGGTGTAATAACTTGCGCTAATTAATAGTGAATGTTTTTTAAATATTTAATAAATTTTCAAGAAAGTTGAGTTTCCAATTAGAACTTCTCATCTTCACATTTACAAAGAGTTGGTAAAATTAGTGAGAAAATAATTCTCTAAAGTTGGTAAAGTTGTAAAGTTGAATCTAATGGTTGAAATTTAATTATTAGTGTTTGTGGGGTCTACAATAGATCAAATCTCAACCATTAAGATTAAATAAGTGGTTGAGATTATCTCAACTTTATAACTTTATAACTTTATAAACTTTTAAACTCTAAAAATCCTAATTCATTAATAAAACTATATTTTTGAACTTTAATGTGAAAAAACTAAATCGGTAGTTTTCCATTTAAAGTCCTTACCTTTTTCTAGCATATCATTATACAAAAATTCCGTATGATGTTGGATGTTTTGACTGTTTACCACCCAATTTACCACAACTGTAGGGTATTTTAGCTTCATTTTTACACTAAATACCCAGCAACTTTACAATTTCTTTAATTTGAAAATTAAACTGCTCTCCTTTTTTATCTCATTTTCCGTCAAGTTTCCAATTCGTTTTTCTTTCCCATTCTTCTTCGATTTCTTAACCCTTTTTATTTTATTCATAGATTAACAAGTTTGAAGTGCACAAGAGTGTTGTGTGTTAATCTTGAGATATGAAAGTACTTATATATAAGCAGGAGTAATGATAGTTGTGCTTCATAATTGCCTATTATCTCGTTGTTAAAGTATTTGTTTGAGAGTGTACACAGACTTTTTTTGTGTTGAAATCGATGTTTAACTTTTGAAGCATGTCTTTACAACTTATTTGATCCAACAATTTTAGTTTTGGTGTTGTCCGAAGATGAGATCACTTAGTTTTTTTTGTGCTTCAATTCACTTGAATTAGTCTCAATTCTCGCAAACTAGGTGAAAAATAAATGTTTTGGGCTTAGAGATGGTGTTTTTCAAAAGAAGTTGCAGTCTCAAAATAAATTAATCCTTATAGCTCCGGATAATCGAATTCAACATTGTATTTTCAACTGTTTATTGGATTTTTTTTTATACTCTAAATACACTTCAAACTCTCTGATTCAAACAATTTGAATATCCGGATCTAACAATCTTTCCCATTTTGATGATGGTGATGCAAGTTCTTCTCAAACTTCATATTCATGCCATCTGTATACAAGAAAGGAGACAAATGGGGTTTAGCTAAAACCTCTCCGATATTTTAGTCAGTAGATTCGTATGTGTTGCAATTGCATATGGAGCAAAGTATGGAAAATAATAATTATAAAACATATGTTAGGAAGGAGTAATTTCAAGAGGTATTTATAGAGAAATGCTAAGTGGGCTTTTTTAGGTATAGGCCTTTATGGTTCATGGGCCAGGCTCCTTAGTCTTAGGGATATTACCATATGATGAAAAGTCCTAAGCAAATAGGCTGAAGTTGACTTCCCAATAAGGTTTTTTTTACAGGAGAAACAAGTTTTTTTAAGGGGTGGAAAAATCAATGACTAACAGTTTTAGAAAAGGTATTAATCTAATTGAGAATTGAAAGTCTATAAGTCTCAAATATTGTGACTCTTAATTTTGAAAAAGGTATTAAATTAATTGAGAACGATCTTTGGAGAAACAGTTTGTTGATGTCTTCATGAACCTGTGTATGCTGCTAGCTAGATATTAACTGCGATTATTTTTATAGCTAGGCTTGTTTAAGGGTTTGTGTGCCTTGTGCGCGTCCACTTATATTACACATTATGTATCATTTATAATTTATAAATAAAAGTAAAACATGGGGAAAGGTGTTTTATAAGTAACTAGAAAAACATTACGAGACTCCATCCCGAAATTTCACCTTTTCTTTTTTTTGTTTAATTGAGAGAACACATCGTACTTTCGGGAGTTTTTCGAAAAAATGTTGGGAAGGCTACTACGAGTTTTGCTCAAATTCATACAAAGGTTGCGGCTTCCCACGTTACATATTTTGCCGAAATCTAATTGAAAAAAAAAATTGAGAAAAAGTTGACGATTCATTCTCAGCGAGATAAGTATTAAAATCACCACCAATAATTTCATCTTTTCAAATTCTTCTAGCTTTTTTTTTTTCAAATTCTCAATTACAAACTAATTTTATAATACATGTCCAACATGATCAACGTGGAATAATATTATAAAAAGCACCAAAAAACTTCAACTCTCGTCCAACATTGC
The DNA here is from genome assembly GCA_948291685.1 of Euphorbia celastroides. Classification (NCBI taxonomy): domain Eukaryota; kingdom Viridiplantae; phylum Streptophyta; class Magnoliopsida; order Malpighiales; family Euphorbiaceae; genus Euphorbia; species Euphorbia celastroides. Next base: position 1,695 of record CAOJBJ011396322.1, on the reverse strand, counting down.
CTTTTCAATATTGAAGAGATAAAGTAACATTTATATCTTTTCTTTGATTTAATTAAGTACAAGTGTTGTTTTTTTTATTACAACAAAGAAAAAGTCTGAGATCATAGATCATAATAAAATAATAATTTTACTAAAAAAATGCAACGCAGTACTCGTTTCCATAAGTTATTAAACATGTTTGAACTTTTATCTAGGTTTCAAGTCTCTTAACTTATATCTCAATCTTATTATATTTCTGTATAGCGAAACCCTTCTTATACATAGTCATAGAGGGCACAAAAGTTCACAAGCCAATTGCATGATATACTTTCATTAAATTTAAGTATTCGTGAATGATGAATCTTATTGAATGAAAATTGGATTTATGAAGAGAAAAAGAGGTGAGAGAAGAATCTTGCTGGAATTTGAGTGGTTATTTAGTCATTCAAAATATGACGAATGATTGAATATTCCTAAAGGATAAAATTTAAAAAAATACATTGTGATTTCGACATTTTGCAAAACATGGATTGTGATTTTTTTTTTTAAAATAGAGTGTGTGGTTTCAAAAATATTTGTAAAATAGGGTCTTTAGCCTCAAAATAGCAGTCTTACACTGAATATTTTGAACAATATATTGAGGATTCTGGTCATTGAACCTCATTATTTAAAAATTATACCTTAGAGTTCGGTAATTTTCGGATGTTTCTTTTATTTTTTATAATTTTTAAAAGTTTGTTATCATAGTTTAATTAAAAGAAATACATGAACACATCAAAAGCATTGTAAAATTTATTAATGATGCTATTGTAGTCTTATTAGTCATCCACAAAAGATTTAGATAAAAATAAATAAGTTATTGAATGTTGAACATTCTCAACTTGCAAATTTTGTGAAACTACACAAGTTATTTTTACAGAACCTGTTTTACAAAACGTCGAAACTATAGATTACTTTTTTGAAGGTTTCTCTTGCTTAAATGCTTCAAGAAGAAGACATTTGAAAATCAACAAAGACAACAGAATGCTTTTATTGAATGTAGATCAATGCAGCGAAGAACCATACATAAGAGTCAAACACGAGCAAGCAAACGTCAACCGAAACAAAACACACTGTAACAAAACATTAATTTTCTCTACTCGTCTATTACGTGTAATTCAAACATTTGATATTGTTCTCCGCTGGGTTCGGACAAGTGAACCTTCATGCGCTCTTCTCCATCATATATCACTTCCATAACCAAATTCTTTTTCTGATTTAGGATGGTACCGTTGGCAGTGAACAACCAACGTTCTGCAGCCGGTAAGAGCCCACACGTCTTCAGAACGACTATTTTGGTATCATCATTATCATAACTTACACAACGATCCGGCCACTGCTTAGGCCTAATGGTACCATCCGAATGAATAAGCCATACTGGCCAATACTCAAAATCATAACTTCCAAACCATACTTCATAGTTCAACAACGCAAGCGCACCATTTGTTCTTGAGATATATGCAGGCACGGAGACAGGGGGGGAGCAGGGGGAGCAACCGTTCCCCCTTCGCCGGCGATCTCCCCCCCAGAGTACTTTGAGGTACAGAGCAACTATGGGAGCAGGGGGAGCAGCCGCTCCCCCTTCGCCGGCGATTTCCCCCCTCCACTGAGTTATGGACGCCTAAGGGGAGCGGAGGAGGAGTCGATCATCGGCGTTCGGAGTTCAAGATACAGAGG
>CAOJBJ011395623.1:0-10773 GCA_948291685.1 Euphorbia celastroides | reverse complement strand
TAAAATCGGTGAACTTTTAACCTATAAAATTGAGCTTTATAAAATTAAAATTCAACTTTGGGAATGAGGTTATATATTCGAAAATATAAAATTAAAGAATACGGAGTATGTGGATCATTTTGACAATGAATTAAGTAATTTTAATAATTATATTGTGCTTTGTTATGTTATGGCTGAAACTTATACTTTATGGTCTTATGTTGTTGGTTGGATTGCCACACCCGAACTTTGTTGTTGGCTCCGTCACTGCTTGCAATAAACCCATCAAGTGTTGTTGTTGTTCTATTCTCCACTTCATGCTCTTGGGTTACAAACTTTTAATCATTGAGGACATATATGTCATAATTATTAGAAGATATGGAAGGAAACATATCAATTGAAATAATAAAAATTTTGGCGTCATCTATAAATAATGAACGAGAAAATGCTAATAAACATAAAAAACGTTTCTTTATTTTTACATGTATAACACAGCACAACATTATCCCAATATCAAACAAAGCTTTCGTGCAAGCGGAGTAAAAGGGGTCGGGTGTACGCAACCTTGTCTCTGAGCTAACAAAAAGATTGTTTTCAATTGACTCCGAAGTGCAGATGCAACAGTTATCCATAACTTCATAGTAAAAGAAGGTTGGATAATTTAATGAATCATTTTACTTTAATCCATTATAATTCAAAATTAAAAAGATGGAGAATCTTTTGCCCATAAACAATGGACAATTAAATGTAAAACCACAGTGCAGAATTTAGTTAGAATAATTGGGAAGAAATAAGAATATCATATGAGGTGTTTGTCTTGCTGTACGTAAATGTGATATTCCATTAAATACATATATCAAATGACATTGAAAACAAGAAATTAAACAAATGACATTTTTACAGTAATATATACAGACACGATATACATAAAAATATGGTATTAGAAATTTATTGCACTTAAAAGAATTACAGCCTAACTAAATAACAAATAAAATAGACAAACACTAAGGTTTTGTTTGGGACATGGTTCTTCATGGTTCATTTAAGTGTGGTATGGTTTTTTTTTTAATTTTGTTTGGCTACATAGTATAGTATGGTATGATTTTTCAAAAATTGTTATTTAATTTCATGGTATAGTATGGTTAAATAATCATAAAATTACTTAAATATCCTTTTGCATAATTAACTTGAACAACAAAACACTCCACACACATATACACATTACTTAAATTAATAAACAAATTTCACAATCTAGTTTACTTAGCAATTGATTGACTGTTTTAGTAATAAAATATAAGTAGTCTCCAAAAATCTACATTCAAAATAGTAGAATATTGCAATGCATTTAGACCTACTCCTAAAGCTGACGAGAACTCAGATGCATGTGACAAGCGACACATTAAAATAATATATTATAGAATGGAAGAAGAGTAATATATCAGAAAAAATAAACGAAAACAAGTATTGAAACACAACACTAGAAATTATGATGCCTAATAACCATGATGCTCATAGAAAAACCTTTTGAAAATTAAGAGAAATTATGAGAGAGATGCAAAGTTGAAAAGTAGCTTGTCGAATTCGAAGTGCACAGCAGCAGGCAATATGAGACTTCAGATGTTGGAATGATTGTACGTTGAGATTAACATGTGATTCGTCTGTAATAAGTTTGTTAGGTTAAGGTTATTTCTGAAATGTAAAATATTAAAACTATGGAAAACCACCAAATCCGTGGTTCAAAAAAGTGACACTTTCATGGTTTTTGAAACCGTGAAAAAACCATATCATGAAAATAACTATGGAACCAAACATGAGTTTTTAACCATACCATACTATGGAAAACCATAGAACCAAATAAAGTCTTAGTATGTTGCATTTTTAGAATATATATGTTGCAACCAAATTATAAATAGTCATAACTATTGTTAGTATTGTAAATAATTTAAGTGATAAAGGGTGTTTTAGAAATTTCTCAATACAAATAGTGACAAGGAGAAAAGGTTAGACTTAATATCAGGTAAGAACTAGTAGAACCTAGAAAAAAATAGAGAGAGAAACGTAGGAAAGGAGAAGAGGAGAAGAAGGGAGAAGAAAATTTAAACAAATCAGGTAAGTAATCAAACTTGTGACTAATTTTTTTTATGGGTCTAGAGATAGAATCCGATTTTATAATTCAAAGAAGAGTTGTTCATATATATGTGTAGAATTTCTCTGTCAAGTTTGAGATCTGTTGGATAAGTAAAACTCTAGTTATAAATTTTTGAACCGAAATAGTGCATAATTATGATATTAATGAGACAGGGTGAGAATCAAAGTGAGTTATGGCGAGGCTACAATAGTTTAAATGTTCTGATTTTTTGATATTTTTTCCCTTATAAGTCTACTTGATGTAGGAAAAATAATCAAGTTATTTGGATTTGTGTATAGGAAATTATTGAGGTTTTAGCCGTTTTACTAGGAGTTGTGTAGGTGAAACGAGACTGCAATTGGGTGTGATTGTTGTGTGTAACTTGGTATGCCGTGAAAAAATGATAGTTAGAATCAGATCATCTGGTTTAGTATTTTGATAGTTATGATTTTTATCTTACAATGAGGTTGTTAGGTAATAAAGTCTTATTTCGGGTAATTTTGTACATAAAGTAAACCGATACATACATGTGTGAACTTAATGTGATATTATATGTGCTTATACGAGCTCAAAATCAGGACAACATACTTGAGGAAGGTCCTAACCGAGCTCGAGAGAATTAGCGATTGCTATATGAGTAACACCCTTATACGTATAACAATTGCTAATTCCCTCAACTCGGTTAGATGGTTTTGAACTCCTATAAACAAATATGATGCCACCTGCAGTCTCATGTAACAATGTTATTTGATATATATGTATTAGTGTAAAATTGATGCATGTAATGAAATGTCACAGTAAAATCAAGTATAAGTTATTTGTGTTTTGTCGCCTTTATGTCTTATATTTTAATTTCACAAGACTATTTTTAAATTTTTGTTATCACTTATGTTTTTAAATCTACAAATTATATTGTATAGTTGTTAGGTAGTGTAACTGATTTTTCAATAAACAAGGAAAATTCGAGTTATATTTATCCACTTTTAATTAAATACATTGACTTCAATCTCCCTCATAAATAAACATTGATTTTTCAAGCTACCGCATTCATTTTACGTTCACAGGAAATTGTAATCTAAGTTCAAGGAATATATTATAATCATCTTTTACCGTGTGAAAACTTATTCCAAATGTGTTATAATCCTCATTTTTTCTTTTAAATTGTCTTGTAATGGATTTACAATAATGATTAAAGAAAATTTTTATCTCTTCTTATTCGAGTATAGACTTGAATCTACAACCTCTGAAATTGCAACTTCAGCCTTAACTGCTAGACTAAGACTTTTGCCACTAATCCTCAAATATTCAACCAGAAAATGGAATAAAATGGAAATAAAAAATAAATATTTTGCCTCATTCTATTATATTCCACATAATATTTAGTATTTAGTGGAGTTTTTTGGGAGTGTTTTTGTTGGCAAGCTTGTACTTCACCATCCTCGCAATCTTGTAGAACCAATAGGCACTAATTAGTTGTAATCCCATTGCTAGTACCTGAATTATATATATAAATTGATATTATTAGAAATAATTAGTAATTAATCAAATTATTATTAGTACAAAAGTTTATGTCATTAGCAAGTAATTAATTAAATACCTTAATTATGATTGGATTATCAGCCGTCAATGTGAGGTAAGCAAGATAAGGACCTCCTACCATTCTTGCTAACGAGAATATTACAGCAAATAACATCTGCAGAAAAGAAATTAAATCAAATTTATGTTTTTTACTATTTAATATGGCCTTTAAGTACTCTTGCTTATTTACTTATTTTTGTTGAGATACTTTTGCTCTACATTTAGCTATAGTTCAAGAATTTCGTATCTCGAGTAAAAAAATCTCTTATTTCCCTAGGATTTGATGAAATTCTTAAAAAAAAAACAGCGCCATTTTATTTTTGTAAAGGTAAAACTCATTTGACTATAATTTATAAAATTAACAAAATATTGTGTTTACCATATTTTTGTACATTTGTTGACGCACATTCGAAAATTCTAGAGATTTACTGATAGATCAATGCTTCATAGTCGATACCAATATGAATTCATCCAACACCACTCTAAGTTCATAGTACTCGAATTTAAGACATATTCAAAATAAATTTATACCCATTTGTTATACGTGCAATGTTATACAGAAAACACGTATCTAAATAGCTTAAGTTGGAGAAAAATTAAAATCCGGTGATATATTCGAATTGAAAATAAAAATAAGAGTTTTTCGGTTATCCGTGTTAGCATTTCCAAATGACACTTAAAAGGGTACACATTGTTATTTCTAGAAGCGGAAACAACGATACACACATTCGCAAAATTAAGGAAACTGTATATAAATGGAGAAATTAAAATGAAAAAAACTTACATCAGCAGCAAAACTGAGGGTAGAATGTTGGTAGCCCAGCTCTTTAAGAAAGAATCTCATATGGAGGAAAGGGCTTGAAATTTCCGTTATGCATTGTGCTGCTACCATTTCTGATGCACACTAAAAAAAATTTACACCACCGTTATATATACTTGGTTCGATTTTATTCGGGTTTTACTTTTTATGGGATTACTTTTAATTTTTTTCATAAAGTAATGTGTATAGGAACATTCAAATTGTGCCGGAAAGAGACATGAAAAAGAACATTAAACTTTTTCTAAATCAATTATCGTATAATGGCTCGATAATTGTCATGGAATCATTTTTATGATAGTTATTGTCCAACTTGAGCCTAAGTGAATTTGGATACATGTTGCCGACGATTCATGATAGACAAATGTAGGTGACCTACTTACACTACTTTCAACTATAACAAAAAAAAATGTCTAAATTCATAATATGTACATTATTTTCAACAAAATGTTTGCTAGAAATGATTTAGTCAAACTAATTCATTATGATTATATTTCTACAAATAATGTTGAGTTGTTGATTAAAGTAACCATTGTTTTACACTTTGGATCAGAATTTATAGCATTGATGAAATGGTAATCAAGAAAAAAAAAAGTAGTAATTGCATCCTTAAAAAAACAAAGTAATCATAAACTATATAACGAATTAAACAATTATTTAACCAAAAATAGTCACATACACTAAACAATAAAAAGTATTTGTGTGTAGCATTGTTATCTGTTTTATAATATTCTACAACTTAACACTATCATTTGGTTGAACTGGAAATACTCTTAGTATAAAAGCAGTTAATAACTGAATTATAGATGAGAAAAATAACTTTTGATAAGAAAAACAAGCCGCAGCACCAAAAATACTAACCAAATGATGAATTGCATTATCCATATTGAATCTTTTCTCGAAATAGCAACATATCAAATCGTATATCAAATACGACATGCTCATTGTCAGCGCTCGCATCTGCATACATAGTTTTCCGATTAATAATACTGACGTTTTCTTTGATAAAAAAAAAAAAAAAATTGACGATAAAAATTCATAAAACAAATACCTGGCTCGGAGAAGCTTTAGAAGCAAGAGGACAAACCGGGCAGCTCCAATATTCAACAGAAATACAAGATAATACAACGGCTAAAACGGCATGAATTGTTGAAACGACCCGATTGCAGAACTCGAAAGACCGATTTTTTAACACTAATCGAACCGATATAAATGTTGCTCCCCATAAAAGAACACCCAAAAATACCATATTATAACTGTACTCCTCCATTTCACGGTTTCTTCAACTTTCAACTCGAAACACAGTGTGCCATATTTATACAGACATATAACTAATTCAAATGAAGGAAATTGATATAAAAAATATGAATTGAATATGAGGTTATTGGTATTTCAATGGTTATTGGTGATTTTTAGTTGGTGTAGGTCATTTAATTTTTTGACCCTATGTGCAGGTGGCAGTTGGCCTATAATTTTCGTAATTAATTTGGTGCCTCAATGGGTTTTTTAATTGAATTTGGCCCATGCAATTAATTAAAATATATAGGATCTGTTTTATTATTAGATGTAGTAATGTTTGTCATCATCATAAAACATAATTTTATTACGTATTAAGAGAAGGTTTAATTTAAAATTTGAGCAAAAAATTATGCAATTTAGGCACGTTAATACATGTTTAATTGTGGAGGATGGATTTCAAAGCAATAGATGAAATTAGTAGAATGGGTAAATATCTTTTTTTTTTATTGCTAAATGCAGCACAAAATTACTTAACATCGCTTTTCGCAATCACATTAGTGTCTTCTTAATAGAAAAATAATTTTTAATTACAATTCTGAAGAAAAATGTATAACTCATTAATTTTTTAGCTGATTTTTTTACTATTCCAACAAACCACTTTATCTTTTACCCTAATTCAAACTCTCATTTACCTTACTCCCATCTTTTCCAAACACAAAACTAACAAAAAAATCTTCTGTTTCCATGGCTACAAATACCAAAAGAAAAGAGAAAACTTCAGTTTCAAATCTTTAATTTCTCAAATTCAATACTAAAAATTGAATAAAAAATCGTCTGAAATCTGCCAGAAACACACCGAGGATGCCAGGAAACGGGTTACCGGTGAACACGTTATATTAGTAGTAATTAGTAGTACTTAAGTCTAGTTATTAGTAGAACATTAGTTAGTCTAGTGTAGTAATTAGTAGTTAACTATTTCAAATTAAGTCTAGCTTTAATATGTATTGAAGTGTAATGAATATGATGCATGGAGCACCTCTACCAGCCATTATATTTGATTGCATACTGGTATTAGAAGGCGTAAAAATAATATCTGTTATGTTTCAACAAAATTAACCGTACATATCAAAAAAGGAAGTAAAATAAAACCAATGAAGGAAATATATCATAAAAGATGTTTGGAATGAGCTTACTAATGCAAATCTTTGTATAGATATTTAAGAAATATACTTATATCTTTAATTTTATTTTTTTCCATTTAATGAAGATAAGGATTTATAATTTTTTTTTATTTTTATTAACTATTTTATATTAATTTTAATACAATTAAGTGGTTGAGAAAACTGATTTTCCGCCTAGCCTATAGCTGAGTAAACGATTTTCCAAGTTCGCCAATCCTATAGACAAGCGACACGATTTTTCGCCTAGCCTATGGATTGGAGAAAATTCAGTTCGCTTATCTATTAGACTAACGGAAAATTGTTTTGTTTTTCCATTGGAAATGGCGTAAATATTGTTTGATATCCCCATTTGTCTGGCAGAAATTGTCTTCCCCTATGTATTGATCCGTTGAAAAAGAGTTACTTTATTTTAATTTTTTAATGAAAAGGACATGACAATAATTAAATTATGCGGTATTAAGTAATTTGACGCGGTATTTAGCAACTCCTTTTTTTTACAAAGTATATAGAAGATTGAGGGAGAAACCCCTAACTACATGTATCACATTTTTATGAGTTAAAAGGGGAATTAAATATGATTTTTTGAAGTTTAAGAAGATTGGAAACAACTTTTAAAATATAAGGAAACGAGATATTTATAGAATATGGAATATTTATCTAATTTTCTTTTCGAAGTTATGGCCCCAATATGCAAGTATGCGAGCAAAGCCCTTGGTGTAATTAACGGATGACCAAATAATAATACCAAAAAATCATTAACAAGAATAACAGAATTATTCCTTGCATTAAAGGCTGTATCTGTCCCCTCCATTTGGCTCAATTTTCAAATTATTTATTTTTACCGAATTATTTTCGGCAATTGCTTTCTGAATTATTTAATAAATTCTTAGAGAGTTTAGATATCGAATTCAATACCTTCCATCAATACATAAAAAGTGTACTAATTGAGTTACATAAAATCGGTATTTTTAGCAATTGTTAAGTGTATACTAATAGTTTTACCCGAAAGTAGGAGTCTAGATTTAGTTTCACCAATGTTGGAACCAATCTCGCAAAAGTGGATTAGATTGGTCAACCGTAAGTTCGAAGTCCAAACAAACCACTTACCGATGTGTTTGGGATTGTTTTTCCATTATCTTTTTAAAAAATACTATTTTAAAATTTATTCTATAAACAACACATTTTATTTTGTATAAACATTTTTAATAGTTATTATATTATCCGTATGAAATATAAAAAGTTATTGTCTAAAGCCACTATGTTTATAGAATATATTTGTAAGAGGAACTTTTACAAACAATATATTTCTTTTCGATGTCCCTCTATTCATCATTTAACACATCATGCTTACTCTCGTACGTGTCTATTTTTCTCTCACACTTTCTCATTTATCTCTCATAAAAATGAAATACATGTCAACCAATGAATGAGTTACATGGAAAGATACACCATTTAGGGGACGTCTAATTTTTTTTCCATTGTATCATAAAAAATTAAATATGTTGTCCTTATTAAGGGGAAATTATATAGAGAGTTGGACTTTTTTGCATCAGGCTATCATCCAACTTTTAATAATTAATGAAATAAATAGTTGATTAATTAAGTGGTAATTAATCATCAACGGTGAGATAAAACATGGTGCAAAAGTTCGGCTTTTTGTATAAAATCTCTCATATTAAGATGTCTTTTTCCATGTCCCTCCATATTTAACATGTAGTTCATTTCCTACTTATGTCTACTACTTTCTCTTCCCTTTTTTATATATGTATGTTGCACCCCAAATTCTAATAAAGATATTTAGAAGGAGACATGTTATTGAGAAAAACAGATTCGAATCCGTTACTTCATGAACAAGTTGTATGGTGCTTTTATCTTTGTTTATGAGCTTCAAGAGCCTTGCTTTCTAGGAGTGGGCTTATAGGCCCTTATGGGAATGTATGATAGGGCCTCTACTTATGCTATAGTGGGCATTTTCTGGTCCATTTTCTCTATACGCTTCTATATACTTTCCTTTTGCTAGTTGAGAAGTACAGAGCAGACCTTCCGATTTCCTCTAGCCTTTGGCATTAGAGAGGACAAAAAATTTACATTTTGAGGACTAATTAAGTTGCGCCCCAAACCAATCAATTTTTTGACCGAAGAATATAGTCTATAAAATCATAAAGATATTTACATTTTCAATTCAAGATGGACAAGTCCCCTACGTGTCGAAGAATCTGTTGTACCAGCTACAACATGATTCGCAGACTTAAAACATAGATTATCTAAAAAGTGAGAACAATAGACCGATGTTAAAACATCGGACAAAACACGACAACAGAAATAAATTAAACTTGCTATTGTAGCAAAGAAAAACATGTCCATTGACAAAGATTAAAAAAAACTACAACCTATTTTTTTCATAATCTCCAACGAACGATTTTGAAGACGTCAATCATCAAGTGCTTGTTTACTACATAATCTCAACCAGTATTATATATCTGAAACTTTTTTTATTGAGTGAAGAGAGATTGAGATACCAACTGTAAGAGATAATCATTTGATTACTCAATATTAATCGCTTATCATTGAGCAATGTCTTGGTGATCATTTTATTTTGAAAAAGGTGTGTACTGATTTCAATTTTCACTGTGATCAGACGTTAACAAAATGTGCCTCACATATTCAAAAATTAAATAAAAATAGTTTATTCATTAATATTATATTTGCTATTTGATGGACAAAAAATTGGTATAATGGGTCTTGTTATCTTGGATGGCTTTTGCAACAGGTGATCATAGCAAATGCAGTCACCCTGATACATTTAGGCCCATAGAATGAGTGCATAAGTAATACTGACAGCAAAAGATTTTATTGACATCAATGCATTAATAATCTCTTAACTTGAAACTTTTTTCCGATACATCATAAAGTTTGAAAAGAGCCTATTGCAACATAAAGAACTTTAATGATTACACCACAGGCTCACTTTCCATGTTATTGAGAAATGAATGCTAAATGTGAATAAGCGAAATTAATTTTAAAGTTTTTGTTACCTCAAAATTAGTTATGAGATTTATAAACCTCGCAATTGATATATCATCATCTTATTGATAATTATCTTTTTAACTCCAAACCTTTCTGATGAATTAGATGAAAAATTGGGGCATTGGTTAAATAAACAACTACAATTCAAAACAAGTAATCAAAAGAATAAATATCACAAACTGATAAATCATTTGAGTTGTACTTTAATGGGTGAGTTGTAAAAATATATCAATTTAACTTTTGATTATAAAAAAATGTCCACTAAAACAAATTAATGGCTTAAAATATCCAAACAACTAAACTAATACCACCAAACACCCTAAAAGAAAAATATTTGCATTGTATACGTTGTAGTTACATATGCATTACATACATAATACTGTACATATGCATTACATTTACACTACATTTGCATTACATATAATTCCAAACTGGTTGAGAACTCATCTGATTATACATTGATTGCAATACATGTCCAATACATATCCATTACATGTAACTTACAAGACTTCGAAAATAATTTAATACAAAAAACGATTAATATCTCATACGCATCCCTTACATACAAGTTACATAACCATTACATATTCAATACATATACATTACATAGCCCTTACATACTGAATAAGCATTTTATCAAACACCTTGTGTGTGGGGTATCATTTTACATTCAATAATTTGTTCATCTTCAGCAGTTTGCCTTTAAAAATCCCCAAAGTTTATCAAATCAAATGAAATCAAGAGGAGAATTCAAATAGATCTCAAGAACGGAACAAATCAAAATCAAAATTGAAGAGAAGAACAAGTCGAAATCAAGTAGACAA
>CAOJBJ011392015.1:0-28008 GCA_948291685.1 Euphorbia celastroides | reverse complement strand
TTGCTAATCTCAACTATATGAAATTTTCTGCATACTGGAACTTATTCTTTTGGTTGTCATATTCCTCACAACTTATAGTTATGATATTTGCAATTAATTAGGGGACCAATTAATAATTAACACACTTCAATTATAATTTATAATCTCGAATATATATGCCAGAGCCAATCAAAATGAAGCACGATAATTATATGCCATTGCGCAGACCTAGCTAGCTAGGTTATTCTTTTTTCACCTATAGGTTAACTTTTATTCGAAGCATATATGATCTGTATATATACTTTCTCTAGAAAAAATTCTTTTATTGAAATTCAGTAATCGTGTCGGATATATAGGAGTTTGGTTACGATAAAGGATGATAATGATTTTGCATTAAATTCTATTTTACATTATCGGATTTCCACCACCATACAAATTTTAACATCAACTATCTTTTCGGAACGATATTACTTAAACGATACAGATTTGAGTAACTTAAATGAAAAATTAACATATCCCATTCACTAGGAACAAATAATATTCATTTCGACAATGTAGTTATCAAATTTTCAGATGCAGACTTGAAGAAGACGATAATGCAGTTTCATGTAAAGGCTATACCACAATTTATAATGACAACTGCTATCATTTTCTGATTGTGACTTGGTGAAAATACATAGATTTTATTTGTAATTATTAGATGTTTAATACATCAATGTTAACTATAAATAATTGATTATATTAGGAATCCATTAATTTTGGAATAGATGCGTTGATGATTACGAATATTTTAATGCATAATCAATTTGGGATTAATGCTTAAACATTGATTATATAGCTAAAAATTCTGTCACAAAATATTTGGTTAGATAGGGGAATTGGGCAACAGAGTCCGAGTAGAGGCACTTGGCAAATCCTTAAGACAATTAAAAACTCGGAAAACGACTCTAAACAGAAGAATGTTGCTGAAGTCGTTGCATAATGTTTTAGAAGAATGTGACATCCAAATTTAAGAATTTCATAGCATTTTTCTAAAATATTCTGCATTACTTTTCATCCACCAAATAATAATGATAAAAAGTGAAGCCAGAATATATATTTTGTTGTTATGTATGAATGGAACTTGCACAAATCTAAGTGATGCACCGAATTAAAATATATCAACTTATAGAATAAGAGCGTGCTTAAAATTGTCGTCTTTTTGTATCTTAAAAGAATATAGAACGTTATTGTTGATAAATGAGCGGCAATATTTATTAAGCCATACACGAGAGCGTGGATCAGTTAAGATCTAAACATTTTTAGTCACCTTAACTTGAAAAATTTTGTCGACTGTGCAACAAACTTTCACTTATTCTTATTAGGTCTCTAAATTTGACAAAAAATTCACTCGTTACATTATCAAGTTCTAGTTGGTCCCGATTTTTCACATAAGTTATTCTTCTTATTTTTTCTTCCCAACTAAAAGCAAACTCGTAGAATATGAAGTTTAAGGGCATATTAATGCACTTCTGGAAAATTAACTAATAGCTCACTGCAGACACATTTTACTTTCAACTAATAGAAAAACGAACAAACGCAAGTCACATGACTTCTAAATTGCACAATGGCACTGCATTTAGCACACCCAAATCAAACTCGAATCCGTGAAAGCATACAATGGCACGGCATTTAGCACACCCAAATCAAACTCTAATGCCACCAAATATGCCACATCTCTAAGCAGACATGCAACTTGAACATCCTTAATTTCTTTCCTCTGACGGCAGAAGAGGTGTTCTTTTGCTATTATGTTACCTGTACAGCTCAGGGGACTAGGCTAGAATGGTCCCTTTTGCACCATTTCACACTTTTCCTCTTTATAAAGCAACAGATTTGCTCATCAAACGGCTCTAAAACATCCCACAACACTATCACATTGCAGAATAAAATAGCTTCTCATCACTTATAGTAAAGACAATTAGAACAATAGAGTATTAACACCTCAAAAGTGCAAGTGTTAAATGGAACATTATCCAAGGATGCAGAAAGTAACTAAGAAAGTACAGTGTACTTACAATGAAAGACATTACAACCATGTCTAAGAGCTACATAATCTGAATCCTGAAGCACAATAATCTATCATGTACAATGTGATCTAAATATAAATCTAGGCGCAGTAAGCGCGAATTTCGTCTCTTAACTCCTTAAGTATTGTACTTTCTGAAGAGAAACTTACAAAGGATACAGCTACAGACATGGTACAAAGGCAATTGACCTAAAAGGAATAAATATGCTAAAACTAAACAATTCTAGTGCTACAAAAATTTCGAAATCGGGAGTGAGATTCCTATAAGTTAATCATCAACTGAATCTACTCTACTAGGAGCAGAGAAATTACTTCTATGGGAGACCAACGAATCGTAAATCTCTGCTGCTTTAGGGCGGCTAGTCGGGTTGCCCTCGGTGCACTGGTGGAACAAGTCAACAAGGAATTTGAGCAATTCTAGTTCAGCCTCGGGTCTTGACCCATTAGAAACCGACTTAGAATCTACAGATTCGTTCTTTGATATTAATGCCTCGAGCTCTTCAGGTAGAGGAGGTCTTTTTCCCAACTGTATGGTCCAAAACTAGAAAATTAGTAAAAAGAACTTATAAATAAAATAGTTTCTAAAGTGAGACAAACCTGAAGGAGTTCATTAATGTATGATTCTGATACGCCGTAATATGGAACTTGCAAAGTCAATAATTCCAAAAGTAGGCATCCATATGACCAGATATCCACTTCCTATAACCAAAATAAAGAGCCGATGTCAGCACATTTAAAGCTGTCTTAAACTCGAGATAAGATAGTGTTCATATCTGAATGACAACCTGCAAATACGGATCTATTTTGTATGATTGTATCAAAATTTATGTACATAAAAACAGAGCGGTATAATAGTCACCCGTTCAGCACAATCAAATAAGATCATATACAGCAATTCAAGAAATTAACAGGGAAATTAGAAGCAGATAGCTTAATAAGATCACTTTTTCTCCAGAAAATAGCCATGCTATAACATGTATTTCTGAATAATCGAGTAATGACAGTCCGATTCTTCCTCACAAAGCTCATACCCTCAGTTTAAACTCCCAATTCTTGAAGGTCTGGATTTCAATTCAATTCAGTTCATTTTATGTTAAAAGATTTGCGAATTTCGAACTAAAAATGAAGTTGATTAAATTGAATTCCTCAAAAAATATTGATTTCAAACGCACCTATATAGATGCATAAAATTCAAAAACCCAGAAACCTCCCTTAACCATATCAACAGCTTGCAAGGCAAAATATAAATAATATGGTTACGAAAATGGTAATAACTTAATAAAGTACAGAAGTATATAGTGAGAAGCTATCATTAAAATCAACTACAATGTTTTCAAGAAGAGACAACATACCAGGCCATATCGATTTCGTTCATGCATAGCACGAAAAACCTCTGGAGCCATCCAACAGGGCGTCCCAACACAAACATCAGGAGGCGGTATACCTTTATGGCCAACACAACAAGTGTGCAAGTATGACCTAAGAGGTACAGCCCTGTCAAAGTCAGTGAGCTTCACCACAGGGGTCCCACTATCACAGTCTAAATCAATCAATATGTTTTCGCTTTTCACATCACGGTGAATTATGTGCCTCGAGTGCAGCTCTGCCAATGCACATGCAACATCTTGAGCAATACATAATGCTAAATCCATTGGAATTTGCTCGCCATTCTCTGACGTCTTCTCTATATATGTCTGCACATGAAGCAGATTATGATAATAGACTACTGATGTAGAAAAAGACTCTAAGCAACTACATGACAAGTTCTACTGAAGAATGCATAAAAAGGAAGTACCTTTAGAGAGCCTCCTTTAACATGCTCCATTATAATAGCAGACTGCAATATCTGCTGCTGTGGTTTCCCATCTTCAGAAAGAATCCACTTCGAAGATATCTGATGTCCATACATTTCAACTATGCAGGAATGTTGCAAAGCACCTAAAATTCTTACTTCCCCAATGCAACTGTATTCGAAGTTTCTGATCTCTTCCATTGAATTCCCACATGTCTCTAGGCTACGAACCTACACCATCCAATGGAATAGTTAATCAAAATTTTGTAGGCACAGACAGTCATAGCGAAAAGCAAAATGACCCACTGTAAGGACTGGAGTTGATGAAACAAAATTTCATAGGAAACAGATTCTACAAAGAGATAAAATTTCTGAACCCGATAAGTTAAAAATAAGAAACCAGATTGATGTTAGATCGGAAGTTAAGCGGTAAGCAGAAATATTGATGTGAGGAACACAAATCCCCAGGATAATAAAAGTCCTTTAACATACAAAAAAATATTGCAGTCAAGAAAAAAAAATCTTGAACAAAAAACGAATGGAACATGCCTTAGCTACAGCATCAAGCGATCCAAGTTTGCATCGGACGACAGTACTGGAAGCTGTCTTCCCAAATTCATCACAATGTGCAAAAGAAGTGGATAAACCAGGTCCAGGAATGCTCTCATTTGAAAGAGGGACTCTAGTTCGGCTGAGTGGAATGTACCTGAAGCAAAAGGCTAAACTATGAGATTCATGATAAGGGAACACACACATAAAATCCATTGACAAGCTTTTGAAACAAGTGAGGTTACTATACCAAGGCTAATATATTAACTATCAAGTTGCAACAGATCTGGTTGCACAATCCTAATCAAGAAAACTACTTCTACATCAAATTCTTCATCACTTACCCACTAAAGTCCTATAATCTTTAAGACATTGATCTATGTTCATGCTTGAACATAACAATCGATATTCAGTTTCCCATAACAGGACACGATAGTTACAAAACCACATTTTAAGTATAATCAGCCATGCACGGGAATAATTGAACACTGGTACATTACAGAACTAACCTGCAAAAATACTCTGCATCAGTCTCTTCTCTTATATCAAGAGGACGGCATGCATCAACTAGCATGCGAACCCACGAATCTCCTTTCTTGATTAGAATGGAGTTCCAGGCATGTGGCGTGAAGTCTAAATAACCCCTCACAAGTTCGCATGGTATTGGTGGCTCCATTCGGTCACATAGATACTAGAACAATTCAAATGTTTCAGATATTGCAAAAACAAGAAACAAAAATGATCACACATTGCACTAAATATGCGTAAACAAGCATTACCTTCATTAGCAAGGCTCTATGCCTACACACGCCAAACTGCAAATTCCCTAGTGGAACAACAATGGAATTTCTTCTTGCTTTGACAGAATGTAAAGATTTCTCACATAGATCAGAGAGCATATTATGCTCTGTGATGTCTGAAATTTGATTTTTAGATGCACTTAACTCCTTCCCGTTACCCGTTGAGCATGTGCAAACAAATGGCTTATCATAATTTGATCCGGAAACTGCTTTTCCTGTCCTTTGAACAGTAAAACTCTTATCGCTACCTCCAAAATGATCAGATACAAAAAGTGCAAGCAGTGAGACAATATGTGAGTTATCAACAGAAACCATGCTCCCTTCCTTGTCAAGAACATGAAATCTCTTCAACCGAGAGACTAAGGCCTTAGCTGGTAGAACAGTTGCATCTAAATTTTCATCCTTTCCTCTGAAACAAAAAGAAATAGTACACAATTAGATATAGACTTTCAGATTGAACAAATATGAAACAAAGAAAACAATTGCCAATACAAGAATATGAAAAACGTTCATGCACAAAATTACCTGTCTAAGAGGATGACCTCACGTGAATCAAGAGGCAAAATTTGTTCATAGCTACTAAGTGGCAAGAAAGGCCTATTACGACCCGCATCATAAAAGCCATCTGAGAGCCGGTCGTCAATGCCACAAAACGATAAGTCTCTATACTTGCGACACAAACTTGAGCAATATCCTGTTGGTTTCTGGCACTTTCCAGGTTTTGGATTATCAAGATCCCCATCAAAGTGTCTTTTTGACTTAAAAACATCTTTGAATTTTTCAGAGGATAATCCCTTATCTTCATTGCCATTTATTTTCCGAGCAGATACAAAATGGTGGTCATGCACACAGCTTTCTTCTTCCGTATCCTTTTCTAAGGATCCAAAGTCACATGAACAATTTTCCATGTGAACACTATCTTTAGAACTGCCTTGTTCATCCTCAGCTCCAGTAAGCGAGTTTTCATCTTTACTAGAGAAGACTTCTTTTATATTATCATCATCATCCAGAACAATTGGGTTTGATACACCTTCACAAGCTTCAGAGCTCAAAACAGGTTCACCTGACTTGCAATATTCACTTCCCTTTTGCGCCAGCACATCAACCCTCCCTTCACCCTTCCACTTCCTGCTATTGTTCAATCGTTCTTGGCGAGCTCTTTGCTGCATATAATAACGCCGTTTCCACCGCTTAGATGATCTCCGTGATGCAAAACATCTACTGTTAGATGAAGATCCATTTATCAGGCATAAAGGATCAACCATCCCTACAATATGAAGACAAAGAGGCTGTTTCAAAACAACATATTGGCAAAGTGTTTCTTCTGAACAAATTTCAATAAAATGATATAAAAGCACTGACCATTAGAAGAAGCATTTTCTCCTTCAGACTGAATAGAGGTTTCATATACATCCATTTCAACGGAGCAACTGTCCAAATCATCATCTGGGAAGTTCTTTCCATTGCCTTCCCAATTGCAACTTATCCATGGAGGTACTTCACAACAATCAAGAAGCTTGTTGTACTGTAAAAAAGAAATGGAGAAGACTGATAAATAGATTAACTTTATAAAACAGACATCAGTAACAAAAACAAGATAAATGAGTCGCAAAACCAACCATATCTGATGATCATGTTCTCAAGATACCGAGAGAAACATCACAACATAAGGAAAAATAAAAGATTCAACATATTCTCAACAAGGAGGACATTTCGAATGCTTTTAAGTGACAGGGAGGACGTTAAATTATCTATCCTAACATAAGTAGAAGAAAATACAAACAAATGAGCACATGAGGACTCAATCAAGCAACAAGACACATAACAAGTTCTATTAGTAAAAAAAATAATTACAACTCTTAAGCAAAGGTGCATAAGATAGTATCAAAAAAGATTCTTAAATATAACCTAAACATAGAAAAATGGAGCAAACTGGAATTCAACAGAAATTACTAGAGTTGCACGACATGAGAAATGTCTCAAGTGATATAAGTTCAATAACTAATAATGCTTTTTATGGAGGGAATTCAATGAACTATTTCATTAAAGTATCAACAAGAAACATTTCAAGTTCAGTTTCATAGCAGACAATAAAAGGCAAAAGCACCTTATATCCCCAATAACCCTTTCACAAACAACTGGATGAATGTTTTGACATAGAAGAGGTACCTGAAGATTTAAGTACTGAAGATTTTTCATCGAGCAAAGTTGAAGAGATCCCACAGATGTCAACCTATTATTTGAGAGGTCCAGGTTCTCTAATCTTTGCAATGCAGACAAACTTGAAGGCAGTTCAACTAATTTATTATTAGCAACCTTTAATGATGTCAAGGCATTCAATTCACTTATTTCAGCGGGCAGCTTCTTTATTTTGTTGAATGAAAGGTCCAGGTACTCCAAGTTATACAAGCAACCAATTTCCGGGGGAAGATATCTGCAGAGGAACAACATGACCAGACTTTACATGAGAGCAATAGAAAACCAATGGTAAAACATAAATAAAGAGACGCATTCTACAGTTAAAAAGAGTCCTCAAACCCCCTGCATTCAAAGTTCGCTTGAAAATCCTAAGATTTTAGTCTTTTGATAATGCTTGCTCATGTGTGTGTGCTAGCAGAGTGATATTGATGGTGGACATAATTTAGCATATTGGTATTGCAATGAAAAAATATTTTTTTGATGGTTTCTGTACTATATCTTGAAGATGACTAACTATATACCACATGCTTTCCATCCTAACTTTCCATGGAAGCATCCTTGATAATTGACCTCCTAGCTTTTGGCCAAGCACAGTTTTTGAATCTAGCATTGATTAATGGCCAAATTGTTTAAACTTTAGGAGTCTCTCGGTAAGAGATCTCTCGACTTTTAAAAAAACACCTATGAAAGAATTTACATTTGACAATGAACAAAAAATCTAAAGCGTGATAAAAGAAAATAATCAGCACTTTTACCAGCAAAGTTCAAGGTCTAAGAAATTGAAATAACAATACACCTAAGTCCATCGGGCTGCCAAGTTAGTTGCTTATCAGCATTTTCAAAAAGACACCCAAGCGATATGCAACCATCCAGTTCTCCTAATAGCTCAACTGCACAAGCCAAGACCAACCTCTTAACACTATATGACCTAAATATCTTCCCTCAAGGGAATGCTAAAATTTGAATGGCACAGTACTAACCCTGGGGAAAAGACATTACTGTTCCATTAACTTCTAAGACTGAAAAAAGCACAGATACAGAGTACTGTCATGTGGAAACCTTCACTGCGCAAACCTTATAGTATGCATTCGTTTTTTATGGTATTCACGCAACAATATTGAATCAAAATCATCCAATGGAAACTTTATCGTAGTTCACCCAATCAAGTACGGTAATTATTAGTTCCCCCTGTACATCATAAAGCAAATAAAATGACCAAACATCAGAAATTCCAGTTGCTTACCTTATGGAGAAGTGGCACACAGAAAGTTTGGTCAAACACTTCAATCCCACAATCTCATTCAAGATAGTGATAACCGATGGCCTTGGAGGAGCTTTCGACAACTCAAGCTCCTTCAACCCTTTTAATTTATTAAAACCCAGCGCATCCAATCCCGGAGACGACACTTTCACTTGCAACTGTTCCAACTCCACTAAATTCCCGAACTCCTCTGGAAACAGATTCAATTTATTCCCAAAAAACTTCAACGATCTCAGTTTCCTCAGCATTCCAATGGAGCTGGGAAACAAACTGAATGCATTCTTATACAAATACAATGCCTCCAAAGAATCATCAGCTTTCTCTAGCACATCAAACTCCAAGCTTTTACCCGTAATATCAAGCACCAATTCCTCATCCCCAAGCATACCCCTAGCCTTGACTTCCTCGTCGTTTGCCACCGCCGCCGATGGCGAGGGCTCAGCTTCTCCCAAAGTGGATTCCGTCTCAACAGAGGGCTGCATTGCACAATCAATTAACGAACTCCGGCAAATTCCTAGAGGACTCCGAATTTTCGGATGAAAAATATGGGAAAATTGGGTCTGCCGTAGGGACGACGAAAAAAGATGATTCCGAGGGGTCGTTTCGAATAAGGAAGATAAGATTAAGTAAAGTCAGGAGATAATCGCAGACGATCAGAGAAAAAATATGGAAGAGAAAGGGAAAGGAATCGAGAGGAGCGGTCGAATTGCAGAGAGAGAGAAAAACCGCTCCTTTTTCGTCTGATAGAACTGAAAGAGGAAACCCTAAAATATCTGCACCGCAGCTGTTATATAAATGGAAAAGACCAGAAAGACAAACAAATTGGTTGGCTCGGGAAGTCGAGGGTTCGAACCGTAGAAGCAACCTATTGCTGTTACAAAGATTAATGATGGGCTCTTTTGCGTGGATGGTAAAAAGAAAGTAAGACCGTTAGTGTGTGAAAAGTATGACCGAACTAAACTTGTTACAAAAAATTTTATGTCTTTCTTAAATTTTAAAATAAATTTTGTAGATACTCAACTTTTATAAAGTGCATTAATCTACTCTTCTAGTATCACGTGTCAACTTATTGTTAAATAGAAAAGGTTAAAAAAATAGATTTTTCGAAAATCAAACTAATCAAATGTTAATATGTGACCTTGAATGAGTAAATTGATGCATTTTTTAAAGTTGGGGGTGCATGCAAGGTTTCTTCTACAGTTTTGGAAAGTAATAGATTTTTTGGGACAAATTGAAACACATGTTAGATCATTAAGCTAAAAAGTAAACAAGATAAAGGAATAGCAATTTGAAATGAATGAATTAATCGTTATTTTTTCGGTTTGGTGAAACTATAATTAATAGTTATTAGTGATGTTAGTAGTTGATTATTGTTGTTGGTCATTATTTCATCAACGAAATAGTAAAAAGCTGATGTAGTTAAATATTTATTTGAAATTTGAAGTAAGCACAATTGTTAAAAAAGTTTCTATACACTTTTAGAAAATTTATTTATTTTCTTGTTTGTTAACCAACATAAATTTTCAGCTCAAATTGGAAAAATAGTTTCATCACATAGTTTAATATTAATAATTAATTTTTCCATTTTTTAAAAAACATACACTCATGTTCAGTGTTTGACTCATTTACTTATTCATCTTTTTTCGATGAATGAGATTTGGAGTCTTCGAATTCCCATGAAATTGTGAGTATTTGTTTGGCACATTTTATCAAACAGCTTCCCCGCCATGACTAACTTGTTACAACGTCATGTTGTAGATAGCTATAAATGTACTATGTGTTCTCTTCACCTTGAGTCAATGTCTCATGTTTTGTTTTATTGCTCTTTTGCTATGCGTGTGTGGTCGGCATTTGATTGTAATATTGTTTTTCCAAGTGATGTTAGTGTGGCTGAGATTATAGAGTTGTGGTTCATGTCTAAATCTGTTGACTTTGTTCAACAGGCAATTGCATTGCTTTGGGCGTTATGGTTTGCTCGAAACAAATTTTGTTTAGCATCAAACTATTCACAATCGAGTTTGGTTGTGCGCATGGCAAGGGCTATTTGGAGTTAATGGGGGGAATGGCTTGAGGGTAGCATGCTTGCTCGATAAGGGTAGACCTGACGGATCATCTAGATTGGGGGCAGTTGAGCCTGTTTTGCAGGGCGATTCTAGGTTGATTTCGCCTCATGTCCCGTTCATTAAATATAACACAGATACGACTCTTTTTAATAATGGTGATTCGGTGTACTATGGTTTTGCAACGAACAATGTTAGTGGTTCTTTTTTAGGCTTTAAGACAGACTATCTTCCTTCCAATTGTTCAATCAGTGATGCTGAGATTCTTTCTGTTCGTGAGTTTCTATCGTGGTTGAAAGAGCTTGGCTATATGCATATCCTATTATCCTGATAAAGCTCAATTGTCTGGTGGGCTTTGATTAGCAATAAGAATTGTCTATCCTATTTGTTTCGGATTGCAAACTGTTAGCTAGTTAGTTTATTTTTTGTGGCTTTAGTTTAATCCCTCAAGATTTTTATGCAGTAGCTCATACTACTCTGGCTAAATCAGTTCATTTGGGTGGGACAATAGAAATTTGTTTGAATACGCCTTGTCGTTGTGTAGTTCACCTTTTTTTTCTTGATAATGCAATCCCCTTTTTTCAAAAAAAAAACATACACCCCTATTTAAAAGAAAATTCTCTCAGTTACGTATTACAAAATAACTAAACCACATGTCATGTTTTTCAACATTTAATAAGAATTATTTCAAATGTTTTTTTAGTGTTTACAGGTTGCAAATAAAATAACCAAGACAATTGTTTCTTCGTAAATAGGAAATATTGTTCGTAGTGTTTTAAAAAACGATAAGAGCTAGTCGGATGGACGGCTACTCAAAATATCTAAGTGCTACTCTGGCGGTGTTTAGACGGATTAATATTTATATTTTTAATATATTTATTAATGTGTAAATATATAAAATATTTTTAAAATAATTTATTTAATTAATTTTTACATAAAAAATTTTCTGTTTCTAAATGGAAAAGCGTCTAACACTGTTCGACTTGATAAAATCGTGGCGGTGTTTTAAAAAAAAAATTCAGTGCTTAGGATGAGTTTTAAAACACCGATTCTATGTATGACTACTATCTTATAAAAAATGTTCATATTTTTAATTCATATTAATGACCAAATACCTGGAGTAAAATAAAATCAGTCAAAATCCTTAGTAATTAAAATATTCATTGTAGTTAAAAATCACATTATTCTTTGTTGTAAATGGCGTAAAATTTAACTTGAGAATGTATAAGATAAGCGATGATGAAGGTTAGAGCGGAGTTGAAATTTCGCGCCAATTTCAATTCTCTAACTATAAATACAACGCAGTAACTCACGCAAAATTCAAATTTGAATTCAAAATTCTCTCTGGCACTCTCTCTAATTCACTCGCAGTTTCCGTCTCTCAAAATCAAACCGATACAAAATCACGAACCGAGCTTTTTCGTTTCATCTTCTGAATCCGAATATGATAGCCGCTCTCAAGTAAGTTGAATACGGTATTTCTCTTCAATTCGATCTATATCTCTCTATAGCGTTTATCTCATTTTGAATCTCCATTTTGGACGGAATCTCAGAGCCGAAGATCAGAACCAGCTCCAACTTGTCGAGCGAGAGGAGATCGATGATGAAGAGGACTTGTTTGAGGCCATTGACAAGCGTAAATCACAAAATCAACCCTGCCTACCTTGATTTTATGCTATTGATGATTCGGTATAAAGATCTAGTTGTTTTTCACAGTCATCTCTCAAGGAATCAATGCTGGAGACGTAAAGAAGCTTCAGGATGCAGGGATCTACACCTGCAATGGCTTGATGATGCACACAAAAAAGGTGCGATGATTTTCAAGTCATTGCAATTCTACGAGATCTGATTTCGTCTAATTGACGTTAGATCTACCTGTTTAACAGAATTTGACAGGGATCAAAGGATTATCTGAGGCTAAGGTTGATAAGATATGCGAAGCTGCTGAAAAGCTTGTGGTCAGTGCTCATAATGCTGTTATCTGAATATTGGCTTCATTGACTGATTTTTCGTGGTTAGAACTTATTGTTTCATTGTAGCTTTTCTCTATCTAACTAACGATGTGCATCTCTTTTGCGTTCTCAGAATTTTGGTTATATAACTGGAAGTGATGCTCTGCTCAAAGTAAGTTGCAGACTCTCTGTTCTAGTGCATTGAAGGAGATAGAAAATTAGAGATAACTAATTTTGGTTTCTATTCCTGATAAAAGAAGCTAACAAGATCCGATTCATTTTTATCCTGACAGAGGAAGTCTGTAATTCGTATTACAACAGGAAGCCAAGCTCTAGATGAACTCTTAGGAGGTAATTTTGTAGCATTATATGTTCGTAGTCATCTTTTCCTTTTTAACAAATCGATCTTGTGTAGCTGATATTGATTTTTTTTTTTATTTCAACAAAGGCGGAATTGAGACTATGTGCATAACAGAAGCATTTGGGGAATTCCGGTGAGAAAATGATATCTCTGAACACAATCATGCTGTCTGTCCGCTGATTTTTTCATACAAATGTTTCAATATAACTTGAGGCATGCTTATTATCTTTCAATTTCATTATCAATCCAGATCTGGGAAAACACAGCTTGCTCATACTCTCTGTGTCTCTACACAGGTTTCTCTCTTACCCTGCTCTTTGAGTTACATACAGCTCAAGAACTCTCTATCATCTCATTGTGAGGGAAACAATGTTGTTTGAGTTAATTTATGCACTTAACTTCAGCATAGTTTCTCTTGCCCTGGCATTTAGCAAAAGATCTCGTGCTTAATATTCTGAAATTTTATGCTATACACATGCCTTTCTTTGCAGGTAAAAGTTCTCTAATAGGACGAAAAATAAACAAATTAACACAGTATTACCATTTGAATTGCAGTTGATCATGCATGTAACAAGATGTTAATAATAAAACTTATTTTGTGCGTGTTTGCAGCTACCTACTAATATGAAAGGCGGAAACGGAAAGGTTGCTTACATGATACAGAGGGAACTTTGTATCCTAATAGTTGTTTTCCCTTTCTGATTGCAGAAATGGCATTGAATTATAGTTTTCTTTTTTGCCAAGCTATTTGCAATATAATATCGTAGTTCAATACATACTTGGCTGCAATCTTTTCTTCTTAACTAGAGGAATTCGCAGCCGGCCTGATAGGATAGTCCCCATTGCTTCAAGATTCGGCATGGATGCAGGAGCAGTACTTGATAATGTGAGAATCTCATTTCTTATGATATTACGAATTGAATTAAAAAAACCAGCCTAATTTTTTTGTAAATATGCAAGATCATCTATGCTCGGGCATATACATATGAGCATCAGTACAACCTGCTTCTGGGTTTGGCTGCAAAGATGGCTGAAGAACCTTTCAGACTCCTGGTTAGTTTCTCAACCCCGTTAACTATTTTACCAGCATTCAGGTCTTAGTGCTTTGTGGTTGATGGCTTTTGTGTTTATGAATTCCAGATTGTCGATTCGGTTATTGCTTTGTTTCGAGTAGATTTCACTGGAAGAGGAGAACTTGCAGACCGCCAGGTACACTTAAACTATCAGAAATCATTCCATGTTTAATTTTCATTCACCTTCTATAAATGTTCTTAACCATTAACACATAAGAGAATCACTTGTTACAGCAAAAACTGGCACAAATGCTTTCCAGATTGACAAAGATTGCTGAGGAGTTCAACGTTGCAGTCTACATGACTAATCAAGGTACTTTCTCATCAAGAAAAAACAAAGATGACATATTTTAGTACAGTGTATAACTCATTTATGCTAGCGATTTCTTTAAGGAACAGCAAACTATTTATCCATAATCTTTCAAGTTTTTACATGTGCTGTAGCCATAACATAGAGGTGTATCAGCAACAAGTTTACCTTTGAACTTTTTCTATAGTTTGTAGTTATCCCCTGAAAAATGCATTAGTCTCATTTTCTGTTCGAATGTTGGTTGCAGTTATAGCTGATCCAGGAGGTGGAGTATTCATATCAGATCCCAAAAAACCAGCAGGGGGACACGTGCTTGCCCATGCAGCAACTATCAGGCTAATGTTCAGGAAAGGCAAAGGCGAACAACGAGTCTGCAAAGTCTTTGATGCCCCAAATCTCCCAGAGGCTGAAGCTATATCCTTTTTATTCCCTTTTGCTTTACTTTCAGTTAATTACATATTATCATGAAAACTCCGGAAAAAATGCATACGAGACTACTTGGACTGCAGAAGCGAAATTTTAACCAGTTGGAGAGAGGTTTTTCTTGACAAAAAATACGTGTTTCAGATAACACCAGGGGGCATTGCAGATGCTAAGGACTAGTAAGATCAGCTCTTCTGGCCTTCAAGGGGAAGAACACGATGAGATAAGTTGTAGAGAATCTGTTTAACTGACAAACTTATGTCATAGCTTTTTTTACTTGGCATCTATCTCGACTTCATTAAATAGATTGTGTGTTTGCTTATAAGATTTAACGTAGCATGTCTTAAGACTTAAATGCAAACATTTATATGTATGAAGCGTCGAAGTTTAAAGCAGATGATACAGAAAAAGGATTGTTTTTGTTGCCTAATTAGAATACTTAGGTAATTTCTCCTGCTAGAAAAATAAAGCATCTATTAATTCTTCATTTGGTTTATCTAGCCAGGGTTCGATAAAACCAAATGGTTTCCATTTGGTTCAATAATGTGATACCTCTGTGAAATAAATAGGAACACTATTGTAACTTTTGGAACCTCAAACCCGAAACCCTGAGATCTCATCTCTTGGAATACTGGAGTTTCGCCTATTCCCCAGAGAGACTGCACAAACACTTGGTAATCTTGGTTTCGAGCAAACCCAATTTCATTACTTGGATGCTGAAACAAGTAATGAGATACGTAGGTGTATTCTATTAGCTTTATGGCTCAGCCTAACCGAGTAAATCTTATTTTATATTACACCAGTGAAGTCAGGTTCAGTTTGATACACAAGAAAAACAAAGCATCCAAATTCCCTTCTTGTTTCAAGATAAACCATAAATGGCGAAAAGAGGCAGACAATAAGTGATATAACGAAATCAACAGAATGCTTTCTAATAAAATGACTCTTTGCCGGGAGCTAAAAAGAGAGAGATCCTTAGAATTGTGAGGACCAGTCATAAGCACTCCCGACCCTTGGCATGCCACCCTCCTTCTTAGAATTAGAATCCACCTTGAAATTGGCACCACACATTTGGCCCGAGCTATCGACTCTTGGAACCGGCTTCAACTCGTTCATCGGGTGCTCGTAGCTCCTCAACCCTCCTGATGTAGTAAAAAAGCATCCTGTGGCCATAACATATACTAACACGTTACAAAATCTCATTTCACAAATCATTGTATATAGTAGGCTTTGTAGTTAGCTTATGATTCGGTGAAATTTTACCCCTACAATATCTAATTATGCCCATAAACTTGAACCTTTGTCCCCTGAACTTTTGTTTCGTGATGCACAGGTTACCTTTTAACCGAAATCTAAGTTTAGGATCCAAATCTCGACAAATCAAAATTCAAGGACCAATGTGATTGTTTTGTAACATAATGAGACAAATGGAAATAATCCATATGAGAGAAAAGACAGATACGGCTCAATAGAATGACAAGAGACGATAATGGCATTTGTAAGTAAAACCAACTATCACAATGAAACACGTCAGGAAACCAGAAAAGAAACACATGATGTTATTTTTGTTAAATCTTAAAATACCAGCCCGATTCCTATTTCGCCCTTCTTGCATTTAATGTAACAAGAAATTTTTCAGGAATGATATTTTGAGACAGTATTCACATTAAGACAGTGCTAGTCGAGATCATAATATACCGACTAAAATCAATAGGCAACATTTGTATGTCCACTAATCGAACTTGAACTTGATACAAAAAAGGTAAAATTTACTTTTCGGGAAAGGAGCAAATGATTTCCCACAAGCCTGCTTCAAAATCTCATCGTCATCCGAAACAACAAGATGGCCTTCCAAATCTGATCCCCAGAAAAACGGCACACTACCATCAACATCCTGCATGACAAGACCCAAAATTAAGCTCGAGATAATCACCCGATAATAAGTAAAAATAACGAGCAAAAATGAATCTGCTAAAAGAGAGCTGGACAACAGCAGAAAGGATTACTTACAGCAGCAAAAAATGCAGCTTTTGCAGTGCTATCGTACAGAACGAAAGAAAACTTCCCTTCGAAATCTCTCACAACCTGATCGATCGGATAAGGCCCTCGATCTCTGAGGGTTCTAAAAGCTTCTATAACAATGATCACCTCGTTTGCGGTTTTGTTTAACCCATATTGCTGCTTAAGAACAGCAACATTCTGAATGTGGCCTTGGAACAAGCAGAAAATGTCGTCCACAACTGCAAATAATCTAAAAACAAACAACGAAATGAATATTTAGCAACATATAAATGAAAAGGAGGGCATCAATAAATATTTAACCTACAAAACACGGAAGCATGCACTAATTTCTCAATTTCCAATCATAAGAAGGCGATTTTTCTGTCACTAATGGCGAAAAAACAGGAAAAATCGCTGAAAACTTTAACCTCTGAAAACTAATATGATTTAATGCATAAGACAGAATCAGAATTTGTTCTATTATGTTACGTAAAAGACAATATAGCGAAAACCAGACAAAATAGTGAACAATACAAAATAGAACATTAGAAAAACAGACAATCTCTTGTTTGTATTTACTTAAAGAATCAAGTAAAACTTGGATTGCATATCACACTAAAGCCAAATTATCAACAAAATGACAAAAACTCCAAATTTTGTGGGAAAGATTTGCAACATGTGTCGACAAAAATAGAAACTCAAATTGTAAAACTACCAAGTTTTGGAAGGGCTGAATAGATGGTAACCCCTGATAGAGAAGTGCGAGGCCCGAATTCAGGCCATGACCCAAAGACAGAGTGCTTATTCTTGAAGAACAAGGAATATTACACCTGGCGGAGTTGGTTATTAGTACATATAGAGAGGAGGGAAAGAAGAAATCATTTTCACTTTTGGGCTCTTTGGTTAGCAGCCGAGAGTATTCCCTGGGAGAGAGACTTTCTCTTTTTCTTAGTTATCTTTGTTTTCCATTCCATTCTAATCACTTTTAATTCTTCATCAATTCCATCCATTGTTCTTCGTTTCCTTTATCAACCCCTGAACTTGGCACAAATAGCCAACTGTCACCTCAACTTTGAAAAAGTCCCGAATATTTGATCCAAGTCGAGGGGCTATTAATGCATTTGGCTTTTTGGAATAGAAACCCAACAGAACACAATACAACAAAATCTCGCGCATCAGAAAACATAAACAAGAACCAATTTGATCAGTGTAACCAATTAATTATAGATCGAACACTTTGATCATCATCATCAAGCAGCTGATAATCCAAATCAACGATCATTTCCCAAATTTCTCATCAACCAAACAGTCAAATCCCTCACTCTAACATCAACAAACACAAAATCATTCATCGCCTCAAACCGAAAATGAAGTGATATTTTACCTAGGGAGAGAGTAGGCTAAGAGGCCGGAGGAGCCGAGATTGACGGTGACGGTGACGGCGCCGGGATGAGTTGAGGCGAAGTGATTGGCCAAGGATCCGTCCTTAAGCGCAGACGAGGTGCCAGAGACCGGGCTCTGCAGCGCCTCGGGGCACTTGGCTTGCGAGCATTTTCAGTGGTGACTTTTGAGAACTGCTGAAGTGAATGGGATTTTGGGTTCTTTTGGCTTTTTTTGTTTTAAATCAAGGCCATCAAAAGTTATAATTTATCTCAATTGTGCTTAATTTATTTCTTTAAGAAAAAGAACTTTATTTTTTATATACTTTACGCTAAAAGGACAAAAACAGTAGATTCTTATTTTTAATAAATAAATGGTAGTATAAATTCGAAAATGAAACGCTTATCTTTTGTCTTTTCATTATATAGCAGATTTCATATGATGGTTATTTTATACTGGTTGTTAGTTGCTGAGAATTAAAGTCAAAAGTATAAATTAGTATGTGTAACTCAATTTCTATACATTTCAGTTAGATGCTGGAGGTATTGAATTCAAAATCTAATATATATCAAAAATATTTTAATTATTAAAAGAAAGATAGAAATTTAAGGACATATATAACAAATGCAATGAGCGGTAAGAGGAAGTCATACACTTAAGTGAATTAGTAATATATTATAAGCCGATTATTCAAGGTCTAATAAAGGAAAGAATGAAATTTATGTTTAATGTGTCGAAATTATATCACAAGCTATTTAGTTTAACTATGGCTGGATTAATGATATTTTGGTGATTTTATATTATTATGTTTAACTATAATGATTGAACTTTTATTTGTTACTGTATAGTGATAAGAAAATAAAAAATAGTCTTGAGACATATAATAATGATAAACTCAACTCGAGCCCCAATATTTATGCATGAAATTTGGTCCGAATACCTTAAAATTAAACAAACGAAACTCAAATATTCCAAAATAAAATGAGAGGGGTATAATAACAAATTGAGGGCAAGCAATTGTTTGGCATATCCATATTTGATTGTCGTGGCAGGGATAGGAAGTCGGTGGATTAATATGTCAGCATAACTGACAAATTTGCCTCAACAAAACCTTATTTATTCGTCTTAATTATTGGAAATTATTACATGTAGAAATATTAATTAATGAAATTTATTAATGAAATTTATTACATGTAGAAATATTAATTAATGAAATTATATAAAAAAATCTTCCGATGCCGGGAATCGAACCCGGGTCTCCTGGGTGAAAGCCAGATATCCTAACCGCTGGACGACATCGGATTTATTGATCTAGGTGGGGTCTTTGTTTAACATATATACTCTTTTACAGGCCATTTTCAATTGTAATCTAAAAGAAATGTTCTCGTTTAATTATAATCTGCATGACAAATACAAATTCATGGCAAATTCACGGAAGAGAAAGGTTGAAAAATGGAAAAAGAGAAAACAAAAAGTGAGAAAAAGCTTCAAACATCGAAAATTAAAATGGATAACGCAAATAAAACACGTCCAATAAAATGAAATGTTCATTCGATGAGAGTTTTACACTTCTTAATCTTTTAAAAGAGAAAACGAAAGAATAAATAAAATGTAAACCTTAAATACAATCGAGTAAAGAAGATGGTTGGATGCACTAAACATTTTGTATGCACGTATAGTTCGGAAAATTGTACTGCAATGGTTCAACGGACATTATTTATAAAAAGTAAAGAACTCAATTTATTAGAAAGAACATATAAACCATATCAAGGGTCACAATACAACAAAAATATAAAATGAGTAAATCAGTGAGTTCAATTCCAAACTTTGCAAAAATGACAAAACTGCCCCTTCTTTCTATAAAACCGTAATTGGGAGCAAAGATAAGCTCCGAGACAGCTAATTTTTTACTAGATCACTGAGTCATAAACTTACATTATAGTTAAAATGAAAGACTTTGATACTATAAATAGCATAGACATTATACAAATGCCAAAGAATCTCTTCGTTTTTTTTTCAAAATTTGTCAAGTAAAATTAGCTACACCATTGATAATATGACGCTTAGACCCGATTGTAGGCCACATATTTGCTGAAGAGGCGACGAATATAAACAATCTGAAGCGCACTTACAATTGCCAACAAAAGATACTCTCCCACTGTGTATCCTATCACCCGCTTACTTGTACTCTCGTTGGCTGTAAATCAAACGAGTAAATCTTAGATACATAAAAACATTAGAGTAGCACAAAGTCTTAAACTTGTTCTACTAGTTTCGGGTCCTCTGATCTTTTAAAAGTTCTTCTCATCTTTTAAATTTGTCTCCAGTGATGTCTCGTCTCTTTAAAATTGTCTAAAATGCACCTGTAAATTCTAGAATTCACATGTCAACTTCTGGTTTTCAAGCTAATTAGAAGCCGACACTTAGCACTTAGAGGGAAAAATGGTGTGAAGTTGTCTCTGGTGATGTCTCGCATCTCTAAAGTTGTCTAAAACGCGTCTGTATACTCTAGAACTCCATATATCAACTTATGGTTGTCAAGCCAATTAGAAGTCGACATTTGGAACTTAGGGGGGCCAGCTCACGTATTTTTTGGAGAAATTATATAGAACACCTAACTTTTTACACTCTGTCCTAATTCAGCAGTTAGATTTTTTACACTTGCTTAATTACCCAGTCATATTCAACGGTTAGATTAGGGTAGGGTGTAAAAATATGTGCGATGTGTATAATTTTCTTATTTTTGTAAGTTGAAGGGGGTAAATTGATATGTTTATGTAAGTATAGAGGGCGAGAGGAACTTTCGAAAGTTCATGGGGTCCAAATGTATTAGGCCAGACACAAAACTTAACCCCATATTATAACAAACAGTCGATGAGCCAAATTCATCTCAAATCGCCAAAAGATAAAACCTGAAGACTTAATAATTTGAAAACTATCCCGATTATTCATCAACCAAGAAATTAAGGTCAAAGAATCAGCCTGACATTTTACACCCTTCATCAATCCAACCATTGAATATGTAATAATTGAATAATTAATTAAATATAAATTAAATTTCAACTGTTAAATGAAAGAAGAGTGTAAAATATCATGCGCTCAATATAATAATCAACATCTAACATCACGGCCTCTTAAATACTTCTGCTCTAATATGACAGACTCCAATGCTTCTCTAAGCTCGGCAATTTTAACATTGATTGGATTCAAATGCTCTGCACCAACAAATCAAAACTCAATATAATAAGAAAACTGAACTTTCATATTCAATCATCCCCAAAGTAAGGTTTTTTAGTCTAATCACCTTTTTAGACTTGGTGCTGTACACGGTTTATCCTTTTGATCCCTCTGTTATACATTGTCTATATAGTACCCATGCTATCAATTTCATTATCTAGTTGGTCCCTCTGCTATACACAATGCCCATTTAGTCTCCATGATATCAATCTTATTACCTAATTGATCCTTATTTTTAGATAGACCGGTAACTCACGGGTTCTTTGTTTGTATACAAATTAGACATTTAGGAAGAGGTCAAAATTTGTTTATTATTTTTAGTCTCTCATGTGTAAAGTAGAGGGACCAATTAGGTAATCAAGATTGATAGTAGGAGGACTAAATGGGTAATGTGTATAGCAAAGAGACCAATTAGACAATGAGATTGATAGCACAAGAACTAAATAGACAATGTGTATAGCAGAGGGATCAAAATGATAAATCATGTATAGCACAAGACCCAAAAAAGTGGTTAGGTCAAGGTTTTTTTTGAACTAATTGATCATCAAAGCAATTAAATTCCACTAAGGCTCTGTTTTTTTCCACTTATTTTCCATTCAATTCAGTTCAGTTTCAGTTTCATTCAGTTTCCTTATAATCTGCCTCATTAAATTTTCATTAAAAGTCCATTAAGTATAATTAAATTTCAATAATTATTCAAAAATAATAATTACCAATAAATTTGGAATAGTTTTTAACATCATTTAATTTCGATTAGTTCCACGTAAGTTTTAGTTTCATCAAGTTTCAATAAGTATCAAATAAGTTTCAGTCAACATGTTTCAAATAAGTTTGAGTTTCAGTCTAAAAGAACAGAGCCTAAATTATTGTTCTATAGATCAGAGGAGAAGAGAGAACAGACCATCTTTAGCAAGATCATGCTCATTGGGAATATGGCCAACATGAATATAGAAAGAGACAGTCTCTGGTGTAGAGTAAGGATTGTGAAAACAGAACTTGTACATTCCGCTTCTCGGGGCTTTGAACTCAAACTTGTACCCTGAAGTTCCCTTTATGGTGTGTACTAAGTTATTTGATGGAGAAGTCACCTGATTCACAATTCACACCCCGAAATCAAGAGAATGGAAACATTAGAAAAGAAAATTCTAACCAATGCTGGCATGGGTTCATGAAAGTTCATCAATATTGCAAATTTCGTTGTTTACTGTTCAGCAGTCAAGGGATCAAACATGAAACCGTTTTATGAGATATAAAGCTCTGTAAAGAATCTCCTCTCTCGAAGCCCATTTTACCCCATGTTTTTCAACAGAGGAAGGGGAACTTGACAAGGTATGAAGTAGGAACTTCACCAAATTATATATTACTCTCTTTTGAGCATAAGAGCAAAAGAACTTGATAAGACGCTATATTAGCAGCTTTTGTATCTAATCAATTCTGTGCTCTTACAAAAGGGTCATTCATCCCCCCTCTGACCCATATTATCAACTCCTAAGGGACCAACAAGTGGTATCAAAGCAAGTGCTCAAGAAGGAGATCTAACAATCTCATAGCTAAAGATCCACCGAATCCACCAGTTGAAGAAATGGCTGACCAAAATCAGCATACCCTTCTAGAGGGTAACTGTATTACCCGACCACATCTCTTTACAGGAGAGCATTACTCTTTCTATAAGACTCGAATGAA
Source organism: Euphorbia celastroides (assembly GCA_948291685.1). Classification (NCBI taxonomy): domain Eukaryota; kingdom Viridiplantae; phylum Streptophyta; class Magnoliopsida; order Malpighiales; family Euphorbiaceae; genus Euphorbia; species Euphorbia celastroides. The sequence continues at coordinate 4,880 of CAOJBJ011392015.1, read as the reverse complement.
GCATTTCATCAAGTCTAAGAGCATGTATGTCTGGCTCGCGATCGAGGAAGACCCATATGTTCCAATGAATGAAGTAGGACTACCAAAACCTACTTACTAGTGGGATGAAAATGACTTCAAGCATATCAAAGAGGATGATTATGCCATTACAATGTTAAATTGTGGTTTAAGCATTGTTGAGTCCAACAAACTAGCCGGTTGTGAGATAGCAAAGGAGATTTCGAAGAAGCTGGAAGTAACGTATGAAGGCACCAACAAAGTTAAAGATGCCAAAATTGACCTCTTGGTTGAGAAAATAGAAACCTTCAGGATGCTGCTAAAGGAGTCCATTAGCGACATGAACACCAGATACACCAATCTGGTGAACGAGTTGAAGAGGCTTGGGAAGGTGTACACTGAGGAGGAGAAAGTAAAGAAGATCCTCTGGAGTCTCACCAAGGAATGGGACAGTAAGAAAACTGCCATAGAAGAAGCTCATGTTCTCAGAACATACACCTATGATGAGCTCATTGGGAATCTTCTAACTCAGAAACTATCCCTAAAAAGATACAACCTTCAGGAGAAGAGGATAGAGAAGAAAAAGAAGTCTCTTTTCCTAAGAGCTGAAGAGTCTGGATCTGACTCTAAAGATGAAGATGATGATGAGGAGATGGCTGCAATTGCAAGAAAGTTCAGGAAATTCCTGAAGAAAGATGGATTCACGTATAGGAAGTCCTCCATAAAAGGAGATTCCTTGAAAGGAACCAGAAGCATCTCTAAAAGAGAGAAGTTCAGAAAAGATCCAGAAGAGAAGAAAGATCCGGAGAAGAAGATAATATGCTTTGGCTGCGGAGAAGAAGGCCATATGAAATCCAAATGCCCAAGGCGCCAGAGAGATAGAAAGAAGTCAAAGAAGAAGGCACTGGTTGTTGCTTGGAATGAAAGTGAAGATGCCTCAAGCTGTTCCTCCTTTGATGAAGAAGGAGAAAACAGAGCACTTATGGTAATGGAGGAAGGAGAATCCTCATCTCCCCAAAGCACTGAAAGGATCTCAACATCAACTCCGGATGAATCTGAGGTAAACTCTTACTCTGAATCTATTTCCATCACTAGCCTTGTAGAATCTTTGTCCGCTGTCATGAAAAATGTAGAGAAGAATACTAAGTCCATCAAGGAGCTTAGAAGAAAAGTTCTAACAATGGCTGAAGAACAAGAGTTGGTGGAAAAGGATTTGGAAGCTGTTAGAATTCGAGTGCATGAGATCAGAATCGAAGAAAACTCTCAAAATGCACAAGTGATGAGATTGGAAGTAAATCTCTTCTGTTTGGAGAGAGAGCTTGTAATCCTCAAGGATGATCTTGGTAGAGGGAGTTATGAGTCCCAAAAGAGGAGAGCTAAACAACCTCAAGCCCAGAAAGGAGGTTCATTCAAAAGAAAGAACCAGAACCATCCTGTTCATCCATCCGGAAGGGCACCACAACAACAAAAGCAGAGATTCACCTATCAAGAGAAGGGAAAGAAGGTGCTGACAGAAGAGGTTCCTCAACAAAAGAGGAAGGAAGATAGTGGTGCTGAGACATCATAAAAGTTTGTCAAGAAAGGATCTAATAAGAACCCAGAATCCCCCAAAAGATCCGGAGGCACAGTTTAGCAACAGAAAGCTCAGAACAAGCAGAGATAGAAAGAACCCTTTGAAGGGTGTAGGTTTTGTGGAATGACTAATCATGCTACTAACATGTGCAGATATAAAAATGCTTCTTTTGACAGTCATGATTGGCCTAGTTTGGTTATTAACCCGAGATAACCCAAAACTCATTGGGTACCTAAACCCATTTGATTTGTTTTGCAGGTCTGCCTGAGATCCACAGAAGATCACAACACCTGGTACATTGATAGTGGATGCTCGATGCATATGATAGGTGATGAGAAGGCCTTTATCACCCTAACCCGGAAGAAGGGAGGCAAAGTGATATTTGGAGATAATGAAAAGGGCCAGATCATTAGACATGAGAAAATTGGATCCGAGCTCAGCATTGAAGATGTGTCTCTAGTGAAAGGACTGAAGTTCAACTTGCTTAGTGTCGCTCAACTTTGTGACAAAGATAGGAAAGTAGTGTTTGATAACAATGGTTGCTCAATTATTGATAGTAAGTCCAATCAAACTATTTTTTATGCACATAGAACTAACAATATTTATACATTGAATATTAAAAAGAAAAATGATATTTATCTATTTGGTGTCTAAAGAAGATGAGTCATGACTATGGTATATGAGGTTGGGACATGTAAGTATGAATCTCCTGTCCAAATTAGCAAACAAAAATCTGGTTGAAGGTTTACCTAAGGTTGCTTTTGATAAGGATCATGTTTGCTATACATGTCAACTAGGAAAACAAACTAGAAAAAACTTTCCTTCCGTTACTGATGTAACTATTAATAGAACCCTTGAATTATTGCATATGGATCTCTTTGGACCAGTTTAACCAGTGAGCTTGGGAAAAAGCAGATTTGTAATGGTAATAGTTGATGAAAATTCCAGGTATACTTGGGTAGCTTTGCTGACAAGCAAGGATGCTGCCTTTGATGTCTTTTAAGGTTATTTACAAAACTGCAAATAGCACAAGGCTCTAGCATTACACGTATCCGGAGTGATCATGGGAGAGAGTTTGTGAATGTTGAATTCTCTAAATTTTGTGATTCAAAAGGCATTGATCACAATTTTTTTGCTCCTCACACACCACAGTGAAATGGTGTTGGATGTGATGTATGCCCTAGAGGTAATTAAGGCAGTTCATCTTAATGTGTATGATGTACAAACAAGTTTTAGGCATCTTTGTTATTCAACGGTACTTTAAATAAGTACTTATATAGCATATGGGATATGACTATAGCTTGTCTAACAAAGTCCATGACATAATTCATAACATAGAAGAGGAATCATAGTGGGACTATGATAATTGAGATTCTCTCTATGTTTAATTCTGATTATGTCTAAATATCCCTAATCATAGTTTCATCAAGACAAGACATTGATGAAGCAGACAGATCAACATGTGGGTGCACTTCTTTAGTAGTTGTTCTCAATAGGTTAAAGATGGGATCTTGAAGTGAGCACATGGATATGCATGGGATGTATATTGGAGACCCACTATTAGATATCATACGGATCAATATCCTATGTCAATGATGTACCTCATTACAGTAGTTGCAAGTATCCTTTAACTTGAGAGGCTAGTCATCTTGTGCAGTCGTTATTATACTTTGGGTTACTCCTTCGCAGTTCTCTTTGGAGGATGTTATAAGGATAACTACGGGTATAGTGACGCCTGTTTGTTGGTGAACTGAGTTGTCAAGCTATTATTCATCACTCCCGGATATAAAGGGAGATATACCTAGCCGCTTGTGGAAGTGACATTAGCTCAATAAATCTCTGACTAGAGTGTGTGTCTTCATAGAATGAGATTCTAGTTAAGACATCACAAAGAGAGCAATGTACTTTGGTAACAAGAAGAATCGTACTAGGTGGATTTCTAAATCTATAGGGTTGACACTTATCCATACCCTAAAACCAGATGGTATTATTTGATGGAAGGAGTGTATTGCACAGTAGTCTACCGTAGTACAGGACTTAGTTGTAAACACTAAAATCCCGGGTATTGGGGGATCATGAATCCTGGCTAGAGACATATAATGATCGTCTAAGGATACGGACTGTTATCTTAGAATAAAGTCCACATTAGTTGGTGTTTTCTTAGTAGGGAAAACCGATTGAATGAAGCTTTAACGGCTTGGTGTCTGGGGTCCTCTAGGTCACACACATAAGAGGAGAGACTAATACTGTAAAGAAAATGGAACTTCATGGTTACGGTTGGAGAATGATTGGACATGAAACAGCTTAGTCTGGAGTCCAGACTAAGGCTACAAAGAGGTGCTATTGACTTCGTTTTGATTTGGGAGTCAACGGGAGGTCAAAGGGACTTGGTGGGATGTCTTTGGGGCAATCTAGCCGGTCGGCTAGATTTCTATGTGGCCAAATTGGCCGATCGCGGCTTGTTTCAACCATAGGTGTAACAAGTCGATCGGCAAAATCCCACCTATAGGCAATCTAGCTAATCGACTAGATTGCCTCCCAAACCCTCTATAAATAGAGCTCTTCACCACCTCATTTTAAACATCCTCTCAACTCCTCTAAGGCTCGAGTAATTAGTCGGTTTGGAAATTAAAACCGGCTTTGGAGGTTTGGAGGTGGATCAACCTTTAATTAGGTCGATCTTTTAGTTTAGTTATCGATTCTAGGTTTGGGGTTTAGCTTGCACCGGCCCCGTTCTTGGAGAATTTCACCTCTGGGAGGTTTCTGTTAGTTTCCCTCGTGTGGATACACGTAGAGGCCATCCTAGTGTTTGCGACAATACTAGCAGAAGAGAGGGATAGAGACTGGAGGAGATCGACATTATGATATGTTCTTTATATCCTTTCTTCATTTCAATTCCTGCTTAGACTAGGCTTACTTAGTTTAGAACTAAGAAAGTACTTAATATGCCTAAGGCTCTAAGTAGGAGTTGATCTAGCATGGCTTAGGTTATGATTATATATTACTTAGGTGACTTGGGAATTAGTAAAAATTTTAATATTCCGCTACGCATGCTAAGCATGATTAGAGTCCATTTTTCCTCACAGTAGTATCAGAGCCTTCTTAGTGCAATATATAATTGAATGCATAGAAGCTAGCTAGGGGCTTAACAATGTTATCCAAGGGGTTATGAATGCTTTCTGATTAGAACAAGAAAGAACGAAATCATATAGACCATTACGAATATTAGATAATGGGACTTGGGGCCCGCGTATGTTCTGGCAAGGATTAGACTTGGTGTCTAGCTCTCATGGGGCACCTCTCCCACCTG
>CAOJBJ011391007.1:0-11274 GCA_948291685.1 Euphorbia celastroides | reverse complement strand
AAATGACTTGTAAGGTGTGAGATTTGGGAGCTTATAAAAAATAACTATTAAACCAAACCCCTATATATCTAACCAAATATTTCATCATAATAAACATTTAACCATAAACATTAAAATCAGTCATCTCTAACCATCATGTTTATTCTTGTCACGGCTACTGCAACTCCTTACAAGCATTCTTAAAGAATCACTTCAGCTCATTTTTCTCTAACTTCCTCATAAATTACAAAATGCTTACTAGCAATAAGGCCAAAATCACAGGCACTGTTAAGATATAAGTAACTTGTAAGCTTAAATTGGCACAAAATGTATATTAAGTACAGACTTATTAGACAATCTAAATTTGTTGGTTAAATTAATTGAGAAAATATGATTCTGCTTAATACTTTCTCCGAAGAAAACACATTACAATGTTTACCAGTTGGACTAATTAGAATATAAAAATTTGTATGTGGTAACAAATATGGCCAAAAGGTGCTGTTATGGTTGAGGAAATTATGAAAAGGTGGGATGGGGATTGGAGGGCGTTTTAGTACTTTCAGATGTACACAACTGAAAAGGTTAGTGTTGTAGTAGCATGTGGCCATAGGCATACATTGCTGCAACTCCACAGTAAATGTCAGGAATACCCTCAGCGTACTTCATTTTGACTTCTCCTTTGGACTATACCAACATTTTTCTTACTGCATTCTGCAATTCCATTATTACCTTCACTCATAGCTTATGTTTTCCAGCTTTTCCATACAAAAAATTTGACCGTATCTTTCTTTTTTCTTTTAAAACACTTTTGAATGTTTAACAGCAATGAGTAAATAATTAAGGGTAGAGGGGTTAATGAGTTGAGCTTACTTTAATGCATTGAAGTGCCCAATTTAGGGGTTGAGTGGTTTGCATGATTGCAGTTGGTAAAAACGATGTCGGCTCAGCTTTTTTATTCAAGAATATAATTTATAAATTAAATGAAAGATAATTACATTTCTGATAAAGATGATGGACAACAAGTCTCCCTGCACTAGCTAACAACTTTGCAGCATGATTCACAGACTAAGAAATATAGACGATTCTAAAAACTAAAAAACAAATAACCGGAGTTAAAACACTGGACATAACACACAATGAGACACCAACAAACTAAACTTGCTTTTACAGTAAGACAGACATGTCCTAAAATAAGACTTATTACACAAAACAAAAGATAAAACGTTGCAATCTATATTTTCGTAGCCACAAACTAGTGATTCTGATTATCTACAACCATAAAATGTTTGTTTACTTCATAACATCAACCAATATTGCAGATCTGAAACTTTGATGTCGGCTCAACTTATATCAATCAATTTCTACTTCTATTATATGCCTCAAAAGTATTTGTACAAAATAAAACTCCTAGAAAATATGTTATTTTGTAAATGCTAACATATTTATATAGCGTGTAATGATTAAACACTACATATAACAATTAATACATTTGGATTTTGTAGATCCGTTCGAATTTGAAGCCTTCATATTACTAATAATATAATTAATTAATAATATAACATGGGCATACGAAAGCTCTTTTTGGAATATTTCTCTAAGTTGACTTACGCATTTAACTATCTAATTTACTCAACAAACTACAATTCCATATTACTTTCACCTAGTTTATTCACATGTAGGTACTGATATCTGACAAATCTCACTTATTCGAGTAATATCTAATATTTTAGGTCATTGAGATTTTGAATGTTAAATTAACAGGTTAAATTGGTATCCACACTCAAATTTTTTAATCAAAATTTAATCTTGTTGTAGAATGAATTAGTTTTACAACATCAATCCTTTATGTTAAGTCTTAACAGATCAACAATTTCAAGGCAATACACAAGGAAAATACCATTGATATAATGTACTTTGCCCAAAATGATGTAAAATCCTACTAAAATTTACTTCTACGGAAATTTTAGTATTTTTAAGGTGTTGTTTGTGGTTACAAAAACTTAACAACATAATTTGGCATACTTATTCTGTATTAATGTTTTTACTATGAGCAAAAACCTTAATGAAAGAATATATATGAAAAAAAGTGGACTGTAACAAAGTTCTAATGGGTGATTATTTCTTGTAGTTAGAGATCATAGTGAATATTTGAATACAAACGTTTGAATTCTCGTTAATATACGAAAATCAACCGATTACATTGACAAAAATATTTATACATAGGTCTATAGAGTTCAAATTAACACTCAGGCTTTCTTATATTTGTACAGATAAAATGCAGATTTTGTCACAAAGTTTAGTCACTATTATTTCTATGTTTCTATAAAGAAATATATATTATATTCGTGTTACTGTGTGATATTATGTAAAATAAATAATTGGAAGAAAACTAAAAAAAAAAGTGAGAGAGAGGGTGTATGTTTCAAACCTGCAAGTTTGACCAAATTAATTTTTATAACCCAAAAGCATAGCAAACAAAAAAGCTCTGTACTGACACTGACACGCTAACAAAAAGATAACAAACGTACCTGACACCACCGGAACATCGATTCCGCCGCCCATCCCCGGCGGTGGAGGCAGAAGTTGCAGCGGCGATCGGATATTGCTTTGATACTTTCTTTGGATAACTTCATCAAGTGCTTTATAAACCTCAATTGACATATTGGACGGCAGATTGTAATACTTCCGCTGCTGCCGGTCCATATTCCAGTAAGAAGGAAAAGAATCCGACGATCCGGCGGCGGCGACTTTGGATTGAAAGTCCCGGATTTTCTTGTAATCGCGGAGGAGATTATCCCACTTATCATTGCATTGGTTTTGGCTACGGAAGCAGCCGTTATCCCAGCAGTAGTTCTCGACCCATTTCCACCGGAGCTCGCGGGGTTTTGCGGCGGAGTTGGGGTTGGAGCGGCGGTCGTCGTCGAGTTTTTTGGCGTTGATAACGGTTAGGGTTTCTTGGAGAGTCCTGTGGCCTTTGGGGTTTTGGCGGGGGGCGGAGGGGTGGTGGGGCGGCGGTTGTGGGGCGGTGGAGGGAGGTTCGGACATATGGTAGCGGCAGAGAAACGGCGGAGTTTGGAAGGGTAAAGAGAAATGGGAAGAAAAGGGGAGAACTTTGTAGAATAGTTTGTCACGGAAACAGAGACAGGAGATTGGATTGTTTCGTTATGAATAACGGCTCGTTTTTCCTCTTTCTTTAATTTATTTTCTTTTATTTTTCCTATTTCCTTTTTATTATTCAATCCATATGTTCTTTTGTCGTCCTTACTATTGAAGCTGTGTTATACTTCACCATACGTATTTCGTTAAACTAAAAGAGTCTTTAGGGCAGTTTATCGGTTCTCTTCGTTTCGTTTTCTATAAACTCTATCTTATAGAATCTATATTTTTTTTTCAATTCATGCCTCCACATATCAAATTCAAATTATAAATATTTGATGGGAGGTCTTGGTTCGAAATATATATATATATAAGTAAATAAAATAAATTTACTTTTGATCAAGTAGTACATTTTTCAAAGTGTTAGTGGGAGGTCTTGGTTCGAAACTCAATCTCTTAAACAGTTTATTAATTATTAAAAGAAAAAGTAATTAAAAGAAAGTGAAAATTAAAAACTATATTAATATGTTATGATTTCCCCATAAATTGGACACCTTTTAAGGGGATTTGTTTTACTTACTGACAAAAGTTACTTTTATTTTGGGAGCTTGTCGTTAGTCTAGGACTTAACAATGAAGGAGGGATATGTCGTCCATTGGTGTTGAGAGTTGTTGACGCTCTTCTGATGAGCTCAAAGCAGGGCGAAACAAGTATATCAGCACGAGGTGGAACAAGGCTTACCTCGAAGCGAAGCGGGAGCGCTTCGGAACGCTGCACGGGTGAATGTCGAGGGCAATTAAACTCCAAATACATGATAGAATGTTACGCCCCAACGATGTGTAATCGTGCTTTTAGTGCGTGCTAGTGAAGAAGTGGGGGTAAAAAGAAAAGGGGTAACAGTGTTAGGGCGTGTCGACGCCCAAAGGACACATGTGTAGACCTATTCAAACTTGACCCGGTCCGATTGACCCGCCCAAGCACGATATAAGCCCGACTAGATCCAAACCTGTGGAAATCCGAATACATAATGAATTGGGTTTGATTTTAGTGTAAAAACCCAAACCCGGCCCTACACACACATTATATATACTTCATCCATCTTTTTCTTATATATATATATATATATATATATATATATATAAGAAAAAGATGGATGAGGTATGCAAGAGAGGGATGAGGTATAGACGTATAGTTCAATACTGTTAAGTTGTCTTTAGAGTTGGGCTATACTAATGAGCCCAATGTGACAAACTATGGGTAGGACTTAGTACAATTATAATTTAATATAATTTAGAGAAAATGCATAAACAACTTTATAAATTTGTTCCTATTTTATAGATAATACATTGGACTTTTAAATACAATAAATAATCATCTTAAATTTACATAAATAACAAGTAACTAGCTAAACTTTCGTGAATTATTTTTTTTAATCACCTCATACTGACGTAGCACACTCCGATTGGCTAAAAGTCATGATACTTTGTGGTTAATCGGAGTGTACCACATCAGTATGATTCGGTAAAAAAATAATCCACGAAAGTTTAGTTAGTTTGTTGTTAATTTGAGGAAATTGAGATGATTATTTGCTGTGTTTAAAAATTCAGCATGTTGTCTGCAAATAGGAACAAGTTAATAGAGCTATCGGTGCATTTTAATTATAATTTATCAAAAATTGTATGATTTGACATAATATGAAATTTAAGAAAATAGCATTTGCTAGATTGTAATTGAAATAGGTTAAATGTATACTCAGTCCTCTAAAGTTGATATTCTTTGTGAAATACTACCCTGAACTTACAGGAGTCATAGTAAACCCTCTAAAATTGGCAAAATTACTCACATCAGTCTTTTAAAGTTGGTAAAAAGATATACTTTAACCCTCTTAGTATCACATGTCACTATCTGAATGAAGAGATAAAAGTAAAAAAATATTCATTAAAAGTGAATGTTAGAAATGGCTTTAGAAGTGAACATTCCATTTTAGTTCCTCGATGCACAATCCATCTCTATTTTTTGGTGGGCATAATTCATCTGTATTTAGAATATATATGCTAATGTTTCCTTGAACGAATTTTATACGTATTAGATATTAATTTAAAGTAAGACTTCTTGAATCAAGGCGTTTTGTAAACTTTTATATATTTCTTATGAATGAGAGATATTACATTCTCTCTGCAACTCTTGTCTTGAACCAAGACGTATTTAGATGTTTCCTTCATTTTGATTGTTTAGTGTCTTTCATGACCTTAGTTGCCGGAAATTGTTTCGGTTCATTTAATCTTTTGTAATTTCTTTTCTTTCTTTTTTAATAAAATTGCTTGGATTCAGGTTTACGGGATTGGTTCTGAGGGTGCTAACCTAGTTGGGATGTCCAGACCTTTTTCCAGCCTGTTCTCAATTTTATCAAAAAATAAAAAAATCTCTCTACAACTCTTTTTTCTTGTTCTTTGTTATATTGATTACATCACGTTATCAACACAAATTCGAACTTTATTGGGTTAATGGTGAGAAGAAATTATCCAATTGATATGATAGAAAAGAAAAAAACAAAAAGATAGGGAAATTTTCTTTAAAACCTTTATTTATTTAAAACTTTTTTTATTCATATATTTTCCTGAACTCTTTTGGTTTTTTATAGAATATATGAGGGGTAATAAGTAATGTTATTAAAACCGGCTAACATCGAACCATTAAAATTATTTTTTTTTTCACGGTTTTATTGGTTCAAGCACGGTTCGACTAGTATTTAATATTTTTTAATAAATATTTATATGAAAACATATAGAATTAAAAAAATCTTCTACATGGCATGGTGCTAAGAGTATATCAATTTAAAACATATGATAAGATTATGGAGGCAAGGAGCTTGTATATATTTCAATGTTCAAATGCATATTTGCCCCTTAAGTTGGTAATATTTTTTAAATGCTTCCTAAACTTGCAAAGGTAAAATATGGCACTCTCCAGTTGGTAAAAACACTCACTTCAACTCCCCTCAGTGCCACATGTCACTTTGTAATTGTGTTGACTTTTCAAATATGTCAATTTATTTACTATTATATTTAAATAGTAACATGTGGTACTGAAGGGTTAAAGTGTACTTTTTTACCAACTTTATAGGGCTGGTGTGCACATTTTGTCAATCTTAAATGACTAATTACTTTGACTCTTGCAAATTTAGAGAGACATAACACAAAAAGTGTAACTTTAGGGGGCTGAGTATGCATAACATCTATGATTGGATTCAAAAAAGCGTAGGTTGGCTTTTTATATTTATGAAGTTGATATAGTAAATTCACTCGAACCATTTTTTTTTTTTTTGAAAAACACTCGAACCATACTTTAAAAATGAAAAAATGTATACCTTATAAAATATAAAAAATTTCTATTTATAAAATAAACATATAAAAAAACTTTACTCTATATACAGTAATCTTGATTGGACTTGCCTAAAAAACGCAAGTTTGCACCACTAACCATATCGAAAATGATATTGCCAAAAATAGTAATTTATTCTAGACGTTTACTTAATTATGACTTTTTTAATATGGCGTGCCACAAAAAATATTATTTTTAGTAAAATAAACAAAATTGCTAAAAGAAAGATTACCGTGTCAAAATATGAGTATGTCTCTTCAAAAGAAACTCTTTCTTTTGTTTTTCTGGTGAATAAACTAGTCCTTAATAAAAAATATTAAGGAAAATCAAAGTGGACAAGGGCTGCCAAGCCAACACCACCAATATGGGGAAAGACAAGTTTTTTTTTTAGGTCGAAGACGCGGCAATAATTCCCCAAAAACTGATGGGGATATCTTTGATAAGAATTTTTATTGGACCGTGAATGAGAAACCAAGCCTACAAAACACTTCTAGCAATTTCAAACTAAATTCACGTCAAATGCAGTGCTGCTAGAAAGTTGTCCTCCGAAAATAACACTCCATTGGAAAACTATACTAATTAAAATATTTTGTAGTATTATTTAATAACATTTTATAACAAATGTTAAAGGAATGCAAATTACAATGAAGTAAGCTATGGATTATGACCTTATAAGAAGTCGTAAAATTAAGTCTTTTTGTAAATATAGAAACCAAACTCATCTAAATTTGTTGATTGTGAGGCTTGAACCCACAATCTCACACTTATTGGATTTTCCTAACAGAATGTGATGACCACTAAACATTATTTATTTAAATGAGTTCATGACTATGGAGCTCTGGCGAAGATAATGATTAAAATGATTATATAGAATAAATGCTTCGTTCTATTTAAAGAAAAATTACCTAAGTTTAGTCAATTATCATGAATATTTAATTTAGTTTATAGTTATTGATAAAAATAGAAAATGCATATCAAAATAGTTATAGAATAAATATTTCGGTTAAATCAAAAGAAAAATTACCTTAGTTTAGCCAATTATCATGAATAGTTATATTTAAGTTAGTTTATATTTATTGATAAAAATAGATTATGTGCATATCAATTATATTACTCAATAAAATTTATACGTTATAAACATTAAAAAGGCAATTAACTGAGTAATACAAATATAATAATTTCTATACATAATTTAGTGGATCGAAAAAAGCAAGTGTGACATTTAGCTAATTAAAATAAATTTCAGTTCAATATCGTACTTACTTCGGAAGTATTATTCGTGTTATTTGAAAATTCGGAAAATAATTTACACTTTTTATTCTTTACGAATGAGGATCAAGGAAAATTTTTTCCTGAATTTTATTGTATAAAACTAGGAAAATCTTCTCTCAGAAATTTTAATGAGAAGAGGGATGGAAAATGCTTTCTCCGTTGTAATAAGTCACGTTTGCGACCCTATCTTTTTTCTTCTTTTTGTTTTTCTCCTTAATTCTTTTATTCTTCCAATTTTTTTATATATATTCTACCTAACTCTTAAAAGTTTTCTTTAAGAAACGTTTCGATGTTGAGGTCTCAAATGTTCCCCAATTCTAAAGTTTGTTGGACGGCAAATTTAAATAGATAAATACAAGCGTGTTGCTAGTTTATCAAATAAGGAAAACAATGTTATTGGTCAAGAAATAAGATAACATGATTAATATAAGTATTATATATATGAAAAAGGTGAAAACCAATTGGCATTAGGAGTAGTGGCTAGACCTAAGTTTTTATCTATTTTCTATTTCCCAATCGACTAGTTTTTTTTTCTTTTCATTTTTAATAATTATATATGTGTCCATTTCTGGTTAGATGAATTTGTCATTTAACAGTCCGCCAAGACAATGCTAGCTGCTGTTATTCTCCTTGTTTGCTGGATTCAAAAAGTTACAGAAATAAGGCAATTCATATTGACATCTCCTTTTTATGTTGGCTTTCTGTTCTTTGATACGCTAAATTGCTTGGTAGATTTTGGTTTGGCTGGTCAAATATTTGGGAAATTCATTGAAAAATGTGTCAATTATCTTTTTTCATTGAGCTTATTTATTTGATTCTGAACATTGAATCTAATTAGTCCATGATGAGGATGACCTATAATGATCCATAATATTAATTTGTAAACCTATAATGATTTATAATGTCAATTTTTAAACCATATTGATCCATAATGTCATTTTCAAAACTTATAATGATCTATAATGTCATTTTGTAAACCTACAATGATCTATAATAGTCGAAACTATAATGATCTACAAAGCCAATTTGTAAACCTATAATGATCTACAATGTTATTTTATAAACTTATAATGATCTATAATATCATTTTGTAAACCAATAAGACATTATATGATATTATATAAAATATCTATAACATTATAGGAACTTTCTATAATATTATAAAAAAAATTCATGACATTATAGGGCATTATAAGCAAATTCTGCAACATTATAGATCATTATAGGAAATTTCAACAATTTGAATTTTTTTCATCAAAAGTATATCAATATAGATCTTGTTTTAAAGATAAAAATATAACGAACACAATGTCAACTATTTTAACTTTCAAAAATCTGAATTAATTAAGAGAGAGAAGGCTGATAGTGACATCTGATAGAGTTACACATGGAATACAGAGAATGCAGAAAAGAACAAAAAAAGTAGTAAAAGCATAAATAGAAAGTTGAATGTGACATAAGTAAAAATAAGTAAAATTTTATGTAAAGGTAACAATATTTTGTAAAAGAAAATGTATGGTACAAATTCTCTCTTTTTTTTAATGTGTTCCTAAGCATGGTTTTAATCGCTAGTTTGATGTTATTCTTTTAGAATGAAAAATTACATCATGACCCCTTAAACTTGTCCTTAATTACCTTTCGCATCCTTGAACTTTCAAATATTCTTTTCGTCCCCTATACTTGCCCTAATAGCCTCTCGTCCCCCTAAACTTATTCAAAAAGAAACTTTAAACCTTGAAATTCCACATGTCAACTCTTGATTGAATGACATCTTTGAAAAGTCAAACCAATCAGAAACCGACACATGATGTCTAGAAGGCAAAACGTTGCATTTTTGTAAGTTGAATGAGATAGAGTGATACTTTTTTGCAAGTTTGGAGGCAGGGGGGTGAGAGGAACATTTCAAAGTTCCGCGGGGTGAGAATCCATTAGAGTCAAGTTTAGGGAGGTACAAATGTTTTTGGACTTTCAAAATCATCCCATCTTCTACCTCTATGGTTAAATGTGGTCCCTTTTGCCATCATGGTCATACTTTTTGGCAGGTTTTTAGTTCCAATTATGGAGAACAGGTTAGTGATGGTTCCTTGGCATAGCATGACAATCGGACATTGAATCACCTTACAGTCATTGTTCTTGGATTTATATGCCATTTGCAATCAACTTGATTCCACCATTTTACAAGTTTGTGATTAAATTTTTGGACCTAATGCTTTTGTTCGACCATTTTGGAAGATCTATAGACAGGATTGCTATATTGAACTTTATAACTAGATTTTAATTGTTTTCCCTTAAAATAGCAGCCAGCTTTTCCAACCTATTTTTGTAGATTACTCAAACTATTTCTTGTGGGACAATGGTTAAGGTAAATTGTATTCAACCACCTTCTTTTGCATAAACTATATATCATCAGTCTTCTCGTTGGCCGTATCTTCAAATTTCTAACAAAATGATCTGGATTTCTACAAAGCCCAAAGTCTAGTTCTTTGGCTGGGTGTTCTTCCATAGTTGTCTTTATACGAGGTCGTCTTTCTTTTCTGAAACAGTTGCGGTTCAGTGTCGGATGTCATTCTTCCTTTCTGCTTTGACCCTAAAACCCTAAATCGTACCATTATGTTTCGTTTTCTCTGCACTTTTATACTTCATTGGCAATTGGCATGCGTACTTTACATCAAGCACTCATTAAGATTTTACTACTTCCCTTTGGTTGATCATCAGTTCATCACGTGCAATCTAGGAAAACGCCAAATAAGTTTGTTTTGATGGTTCTTTGTCATGCAAGTTTTCACTCATGGACCGCCCCGTGCCGCACCCGAACTCCACATTAGTATGATATTGTCGGCTTTGGGCCTAAGCCCTCATAGATTTGTTTTTAGACTTCCCCCAAAAGGCGTCATACTAATGAAGTGGGGGTGCACACTTATATATTATTTAAGTTCTCCAAATCTATCAATGTGTGAGTTTTGTTTGTTACCCAACACCAAGTATTTATATATACTGTCCGGAAAAGACGTCGGACGTTGCCGGAAATAGTCACCAGAAAGCTGTTGAAAAGTAGCCGGCGGCAGGAAAAAAGTTAGCCACTCTCTCATTTTAGTCAAACTTGCCACATCATTTGCCGAATAGGATTTTTGAACTTAAAAGATGCACTTTTTTAAAGGTGAGAGATCTAAAAAGTCACTTGAAAAGGTGAGGGGGCAGAAGATTTTTGTGATATATAGGTGGATGATTAAATGATACATTTGACATTAATTTTAGAATGATTTTGATGTATTAGGTTAATAATTATTAAGTTTTTTTTATGTATTAGGCTAATAATTATGGATGAAGTTGTAGCATACCCTTTGTTTACTAGCAAAGACATTATTTCATTTTAAAGAGCCATATCACATATACATTAAAAGTAGTTTAATTTTCATATCCTGATATTGATGGGTAACTACAAACCATCCATTCAATTCCAATTATCACTTTGTATTCTGTTTCTTTTTTTTTTCTTTCTCCGAAACCTAACCAAACCCACAGTTATCATATTGAAAAATACGCACT
>CAOJBJ011390925.1:0-13269 GCA_948291685.1 Euphorbia celastroides | reverse complement strand
CGAATTTCAGTAATGGTTCAGTTATCCTACCTAGCTCAGCCAAAACAAACAGGTTAGATTTAACTCAAACGATGCTCAACGACTATCCCCATAAAACATCTAGTAAACAAATATATATCCGGCTTATTTTCAATCCACTCTAGCTTCTCTTTTGCCTCTACACCATGTAAAAGGAGGCCGTTGACTCGAAGAAGCACAAAATTCCAGATTTCTTTGCAGTGACCGGTGGATTTGTATAGTGTAATATAACATTGGAGAATTCAATAATGGACGCCATTCAATGTAACCTCTACCACCAATCAGCTAAATTTCACAACTTGTTTCCTGTAAATCTACTTAGAGTAATTAAGAACTTCTAAATGAACATAGGAGTTGACATTAGAAAAGAAATCAATTTTTCCAGTCACTTAAAATAGTCAATATATATTAAGGATTGGTTAGAGAACAATAGAAAAACCTTTAAATTACCATATTGATCAACAGGAGCTCTCATCATTGAAAGACCTAACTTGTTTAGTAGTGTAAGAGCCAATTGCTGCACAAATAGCATTGCAAAGCTATTTACAGGGAAAGAAGTAAATCTTACAAATTGTATTCGAAACTTTTCAATTATAGTTGACAAACTAAAAGTTTCTGGACATCCCAAGTTTTCAAATTGTAAAAGAAAATGTGAATTTTATAATCACATTAATTAATCCGAAGCCTACAAAAGGAAGTTTTCTCAGCTTCAAAACATACTAAGAACAATTAAAAACTGGACAACTTGTAAAACAGAAGACATCATCAACCATAACAAAACATACAATCCCTTTTCATAGATTGTTCAAGCTCATTCTCGTGACGTGTTTTGAGCAGCATTTTCTTCTGTATACTAGAAAACCATGATTCACAAATTAGGCAATACTCTGATTTTCAATTACCACATTTTGAATTGTCTTCTGAAATAAACTTAGCATCAACTTTTGCTCAAAATTGTTATGCACTTGGCAACAAAAAAATACATACCTTTTCCACATAAAAGGCTTGAATGCTGTAAAAACACCGAGGGATGCAGTAGAGTCTTCAAACTGCTGCATTCAACCACCTCTAAGTCTACCAAATTCTGAAGCAACGGGACCAGCAGTCAATTATGGCTTGCGCACTAGGTTGCATGGTTGTATAGGGAAAGACCAAGCATTGTTTTCCACGGGAGTACTGGACAATCTTAAACCTAGTAGCAAATCGGTGGCTTTTATGGTTTGAAATAACAAAATAAGAATGAAAAATATACATAAGGTCAAACTTTTATGAAATTGAAGAGAATGCAAAGTAGCATGCTACATGGAAAAACTTACTGTATATATAGGAATCCAAGCTTTGAAACAGCATAGCAATGTGATTCTTGTTTGACCTGGGTCAAGAATCAATATCTTTCGCATCCTGCAAAATCATATTTGAGAATCAGAGAATATATTTTGTTACTGTACACAAACTATGTCCTTCGAAATGACCTTACCTTCTAATCTGGTTAATCCTACTCTGTTTTGATTAGTTGCGCAATCCACTAGGCAACCAAAATAAGTTTGAATTGTCATATTCCAGAGCTCCAACGAACTAACCACAAAAACAAAAAAAGCTAGCCAGTGTTCTTACCAAAAGGCTCTTCATCCCTGAAGAAATCCAAGATCGCATACTTTGAGCAGACAGCATCCTCCAAAAACATATTTCAGAATCAGATAATATTAAAGCTATTCAATTAGCTTTTTTTTGACAGTAAAGCATACCTACTTCTTCCATGTATAGAACTTGAATATTGTTTTTAAGGCTACCTCCTGATCCCCATTCTTCATGTTTTCCATTTCTCTATCTCGGTGGTGCGATTTGGACTTGCTTGGAGAAAATCTTCATGTTGGAAGACCCTGCAACCATCACTTCATCCAAAGATTGGAAATGTAAACTAGAGTGTTCTGAAAAGAGCTAGTGAGGTACAGCAAATCGTAGAGTCCCAAATGTGGCCAGTGATTCAGGATATATTTCACTGTGATGGCTCAAGTCTTGGAGGTTTGTGTCCTTACCAGAAGTTTCAACACCTATAACAAGTTTATCCAAGCAAATAATTCTGATTTTCTGAATTGTAGTTGACAACAGAAAAGTTACCGATGCCTCCATTCTCTAAAATTATCGATGAAGTCTAATTATTGGTAACAACAATACACAACACATTATATTGCTGTTAGTGTTCAATTAAAGCACTCAGAAAAAGAAAATCTCACAATTTGTGTTCAGATAAAGTTCAATTATCATTGTCGAAATTGAAGTTTATGTGCATTCCAAGTTTTCATATTGGAGGCATTTATAAATGTAAATCAAATGAATAAGATATGGTTTTTCAAAAAAAAATGAATAAGATATGTACAAAAGGAATTCCAAGTTGTGTAATTCCAAACCCAGAAGAGAACTACTGTAACAGAGCAGAGTATTGGTCTTGATGAAATCAAGGGTCATCACATGATCGAGTCTTAGCTATTGTGTTCCAAAGGCATTTTGAGCTGCATTTTCTTCTGCGTTATTACTCATATTAAACACTATTCAGATTTTTAACAACCCCAATATAAATTGTCTTCAGAAATATCCCTAACATTAACTTTGCTGCAATTTGGCGTCGTAATTTGTTTTAAATCAGTGGTGGTTTTTCGTATGCACCAGTCAATAAAGAATACATACCTTTTCAATGTACAAGGCTCGAACAGTGTCATACTCGTTTCTTCCACACCTCAAGATCTGCCAAATTATGAAATGACACCGATGGATGCACTAGAATATTCAAACTGCTGCATTCAACCACCTCAAAGTGTACCAAGTTCTGAAACAACAGGATTACTTGGCAACCATGAAAGACGAGGTGCTTGATATTTGGCAACTTTGATAGCTTCAGTTTCGACAATAGCACAAGTGACGTGGTATATCTTTGCCGTTGTGAATGATCAAATCATCAAGGTTTATTTCTTCAATGAAAGCATTGCAAAAAGCAAGCTTCTCCTGTTTGAGAAACTGGTGAAGTAAAGCAGGTAGCAAAACTGCAGGATTTTCACCTTGAAACCTGCTAACCCAATGCACTTCAGCCTGGACATGAGCATAAATTGATAGATCCCAATCAGTTCATCTTTCGGAGTCTTCCATTCGGCTTTCAGCTCTTCTAATCCAGGGATTACCATCTTCAAAAGTAAGAAAGAATACACAGCTAAATAAACGCCTGGCAAAATAAGACAAGAAAAAAAATCTGAGTAAAAGAGAAAAGCAGGAACATTGACCATATTGTCCAAAAAAAGATGCAATTTAATTAGGATCTTCAATGAGAATGAGAATGCAACGAGAACAGAACTGAAAAGGTTGGAGAAAAACCACCCATGTTCCCCTGTGCACATCTAAACATAAGTGAATGCCAAAAATAATATTAGAATAGAGGGAGGAGAATCAATTGTTGCCACATTACATTTATCAATATCAAAACAGTTTAAAAGAAAAATTAAGTACGAAATGTGTACCATATTAAAAAAAATCATTAAGGTTTATTTCTTCTCCAAATGGTCAAAAAAAAAAAGAAAAATCATCCTCTAATCCCAGTATCTCTTCCAACCAACACGATTCAAACAGAAGTGGCAAGCCGGCACATTTCTTTGCAATTTGATTCAACAGTGAATCTTTATGGTTGTGAATGCTCAAATCATTAAAGGTTTATTTCTTCAATCGAAGCATCACTTAGAACAAGCTTTTAAGGTTTGTGAAACCGGTGAAGAAAAGTAGGTGGCAATACAGCATATTCTTCAAAATAAGAACTTACTAACTCAATGCACTTCAGCCTGGGAAAGATCCCATATTGATCAAATTCATCCTTTAGAGACTTCCACTCGACTTTCAGTTCTTCTAATCTTTGGATAATATAATAAAAAATAGTCAGAAGAATATCATGCAAAATGGATTTTCACTTTCACAAGTTCAGACAGATTATCAATTAAATGAAAACAAGAACTATGTCGGAGAAAACGAGAAGGGAAGAAAGACTGACCTCATTTCCCAAAACTGCTGCATTCGAATCCAGATCTTCAAGGCTAGCCGATTCATCCTTTTCTTCAACAGCGATGGATGAATCTTGCCACACGCAAAATGTTGAAGCAAAAAATTTCACATTCGGACGATCAACTACTTCAATCGTTTTCGAGGATGGGCATTCTAGAACTCTGCTAATTGAACGAGTAAAATGCAGTTGAGTCATGTTGTTTGATATAGCTGCATAGTTTCTGTGGTATCCTATCATAACCATAATCATACAGCAGCACATCCAACAAATGAATAAGCACCCTAAGATCTTCAAATGCAAATGTTAGTTGATAGAGAAAATAAATCTATCAAAATAATCAATGAAATTTTGGGGATTAATTATAGAGGAATGGACAACACATTAAATTTCTGTTACTCTTCTAAAAAAGCTCTCATGAGTTTAAGAATTGAAGTATTTTAACTCCAATAATAACATTAGAAAGCTTTTTCAGATGAAAATGAAGAAAGAAACTCTCAGAAATTAATTCAAACAAAGCTTGACTTGCCTTATTTATCACCTTCAAGCAAAACCAGAAAACTTGTATAACAGAAGAATGATCAGCCTTGACTAATACGCGCAATCTTGCTTTACAAGTTTTTTGAGCTCGTACTCTGTTCCTTCGACATGCTTTGAGCAGCTTCTTCTTCTGCCTCCTGAGAAAATATATTTCACAATTTTAATACTCTTTCAGATTTTTAATAACTGTGCTATGTGTTGTGTGTTATTCTTAAATAAACTTCACATCTACTTAGTTTTGAAGCAATCATGTTTTTCTTGTTATGCATTTGTCAACATAGAATACTTACCTCTTCCAGATACAAGGCTTGAATGGTTTCATTAAGGCTGCCTTCCCATTCCCACTCATACTCTTGTCTTCCTGTTTTAATTTTCCTTAGCTTTGGTGCGACCGAGACATTATTGGAAAAGTTCTTCATATTGGGACATCCTGTAATTGTCACTTCTTCCAAAGATAGGAAATAGAAATCATAATTTCCCGAACAAAAGCTTGTAATGCATGGCAGCGAATTAAGTTCCAAATATTTTAACTGACTGAATTGAATCTCATATTCCCCTCTATCCGATGCAATGGCTAGAATTTCTTGCATCATTTTGCAGTTAATCACTTTCATTCTTCTTAGCTGCACAAGACTCCTAGCTGTTGAGGCGCTAATCAGATTTACCAACCCACCACATTTCAACACCTCTAGATCTGTCAAGTTCTGAAACAATGAGACTGATTGACAATCAGGACTGAAAAGGTGCTTGAGATTTGGCAAGTTTGATATCTTCAATTTTGTCAACTGTGCAAGTGACCCGGGATCTTTGCCATTGTGAATGCTGAAATCATCATAGAGGTCTATTTCTTCGATAAAAGCATCACTTACAGCAAGCTTTTCCAGTTGGCGAAACTGGTGAAGGAAATGAGGAGGCAAGATTGCATATTGTTCTTGGAAACTGGCTAACTCGATGCACTTCAGACTCGAAAAGAGCCTGGAATGATAATTGACAACTAATTCATCCTTCAGAGCCTCCCATTCAACTTTGAGTTCTTCTAATCCCTGGATTACCATCTTCGTACATAAAAAGAACAAAAAGAAAATAAATAAATGTCTCGCAAGATGGCTTTCAACTTCAACAAAATCAGTATAAATAAAAAGAAAACGAAGTAATGGCATTTCTTTATAAGAAACAGCAACCTTGTTTCCCAAAAAAGCTGTCACTGAACTAGAATTTTCAATCCGAACCAATTCACGTTTTTCTGCTACGGTGATGGATGAATTTTGTCCCTCTGAAAATGTTGAACCAAACAATTCAACGTTCGGACAATCAACTACCTCGATCCCTTTCAAGGACGGACATTCTAGAACTCCACTTGTAGGACAAAAGCTTAGCAAGTTATTCAAATGCAGGAGAGTCATGAACTTCAATGTAGGCAAAATTATCTGACATTTTTGCATCGCTTCGTCCTCTGCTATCATAATGATATGCTTCACTAAACTGCAGTTTTTCACATCCATTTGTCGAAGGTTTTTGAGACTTGAAGCCATAGAGAGATCAAATATAAACCTCAGAGTGCCACAATTATGAACTTCAAGGATTTGGAGATTTCCGAAAGTCAGAATTTGTTGAGGATCCTTGCTCCGTACATTCTTCAGCCTTGGCAGATCAATTAACTGCAATTTTTTCAAATTTATCACTGGATTGATTCCACATTTGTTTGCATTTATCCCTTCTAAATCAACCAAATTTTCCACCGAATCACACTTTTCTACCGAAAGAAGTCTCAACCTATCCAAATGCTGAAGTAGATGAGATGGTATGGCATTTGATAATAGTTCACAATCATCCACTTCCAAACGTTCTAGTCTTAGAGAGGACAAAAAGCTGGTAGGAAATTGGGCCTCCCATTTTTCTTTAAGCACTGGAAATGCAGAAAGTTTTATTTCTGTAGCACCTTCAAATCCAACCTGAAAAGTACAAAACAAAGCAGTATGAATGAAACATCTGTTTGAGTTAGAAACACAGCATAAAATGAAAGATCAAAAGCCGATTAGGGTTTCTACCATTTTCTGATACATGTGTTCAGCGGTGGTATTGAGGTTGTCTTCCCAAAAGCGTTTTCCATGGAAGCTTGAGTCTAGTACACAGTTTAGAAGCGGCGTGTTTGTGGTTCCATGGCAAAATATCCTCAAGTTGGGGCATCCATGAAGAATAACTTTGTCCAAACATGGGAACTGGAAATTATAGTGTGCGAGGGAGAAGGCTTTAAGGCTTTGCAAAGCAATAAGCTCTAGTCTTTTCAAATTGGTGAAAACAATCTCATTGGTTGTTCGGTCACTTCCATCTCCTACTATTTCCACCAACATCTTGCAGTAGGATACCCTCAACACCTTGAGTTGCACCATATTTCTTGCAATTGATGGTGTCATCAAGTTCATCAACTGATTACATTTATTTACTTCAAGAGTGACCAAAGATTGAGATAATGAGGCATGCCACCATATCTTGCTGAAATCGTCAGGATTTCTTAGTGTTATAGATTTTATATGTACTATTGTCAGAGCTTCCGCAAATTTACAATTCAGTAACTCTTTTACAGAAGAATCGCAGAAGACAATCCTAACAGGATCAACTGTTCTTGAAAGGAAACCAACAAGAGACTCGTGTGATTTGGTTGTGACAGAATAACGTAAAACCTCGATAAATTTTACATTCTCAAACAAGTTTGTGGATTCATCGCACTGCATCATCCCTCTGATAGACTTCATATCTACTGACAACTCTTTCACTTTGGTGGTTACCTGCCAATACAGAGCCAGAGTTTTCATTTTGTTTTAAGAAAAAAATGAAAAAGGAAAGATAAATCGAAATAACAATCTTAATCACATATATTTTCATAAAATATCTTTAAACATAGTTCAATATAATTTTTGTAAGTACAAATTTCCGGAAGAAGTAGTAGTTCGATATAATTAACAATGAGTATTATATACAGCAATATGGATAACACAAAAAGCACACATCAGTGTAAGTATATAACTACTTTATCAAGCACTTTGATATCTTTTTGTTACTATAACATTTTGTCAGTGATACTCATTATTGTTATAATTATCTTTTATCTATTTAGTCAATACTAAGGTCAAAGGTTCAGTTCATGATTATATTTCAGCGCACGGTGTCGTACTCTGTTCAAGCTCCATGGGCATTCACAAGCAAGAGAATGTCAGAAATAGTAATAAAGCCTATGGTTAAACCTAACCTATAAGCTTCAGATTTTAGGTTGTATGGTTCCATAACATTATATTGGCAATTAGCTTCTTGTTTAAAGATGAGTTTATTCTTTTCATCTATACAGTTTTAGTGTTTTACAATTTTATTTCTCACAAAGCGTGTAAATGAATTGAATGTAACTTATAGTATGCATAATAAAAACTAAAGTTCAACAGATTATTGGATAAATATACTAACCGGATTGGAGGAATGGGCATGTGTTGAATTGAATAATGCTTTAATGTTAAGACAATCCCTTATAGTAACCTTCAGCGACCATGGGCATTTTAAATCACCGCTTCCTGAATAAATACTTGAGAACTTTGGCATGTCCTTCAAAGCAACACATCTGAGCGCACTAAACACGGCTTTTGTTGCAACATCTTCTTCATCAACTATTAATGTTTCCATCATCTCACAATTTTTCACTTCTACTCTTTCAAGTTGAGAAAGACATGAAGCCATGGACCAAGTGAATGCATATTTCAATCTGCTACACTTCTCAATTTTTAGCACTGCCAGTTTGTTGAAGTGCGAAATTTCCTTGGGGGCATTGTTGCATAATTGGGTCATCATGGGTAGATTTATCAACTCCAATTCCTTTAATTCGGGAAGAAGTTCAACATCTCCTTCCAAGTCAAAAACCACTTGTACTAAGCCACAATCTCTCACTCTAATGTTTCTCAACTTGTTTAAGAAAGGAATATGATTCACTGATATAGCTTTTGAAGAAGATGCATTATTCACCAGTTCGAGCGATTCCAAATTTTGGTAGAGTCTTCCTTCTTTAAGATGTTCACCAACCTGTCAATCATAAGGAAATCCCACTAGTTTTAAAAGTCCAATAATTTCGAAAATAATTACAGGCAAGCTACTCATTAATCTAGTAAAATTAATACATTAAGAATATACAAGTATTCAGTATATGTTACCCATTTGCGTAATTGAGATAATATGGTGTCATTGGGATTTCCTTCCCAATGTTGTTGATCTTCATATAGGATTCCTCGAAGTTTAGGTGTGCTCATGACTCCGGCACAGAAAATATTCATTATCGGGCATTGTTGTATGGTGACTTGCTCTAAGAGTGGGAAACCAAAGGTGTATTTGTTGGAGCAAAAGCTGTTGAAATTAGGTAAGCCTATTAGTTCCAAAACCTTGAGCTTACTGAAAATTATCATACCAGGGTCTGTGCCATCTCCATCCTTTGCAACGATTTCTTCAATCATTGAGCACTTCATAACTTTTATCTCCACGAGTTGTACCATAGTTTTGGCTGTCGATGCAGCTACCAAGTTTCTCAGTTTATGACAGGAGTCCAAATGTAGAGTTGTTAGATTTCGCAAAGTTACTGAGGATGGTGTTATACTCATCATAGCAAAACAAGATTCTATATATAGAGTTTGAAGATGTTGGGAATCCTTTTTGGTTATATGCTTCAATTGTCTTACATGGCACAACTTCAGGTGCTTTACTCTTAGATGAGTATGCTGTTCATCTCCCATTGCTTTTTGATTAAGAGCATCATCTACTCCCAAACACCATTTAATGACAAGTACTTCCAAAGATTTGATTCCACTAACAAAACTTGAAACAATAGCTTTCCATGTTTCCTTATTGAAGGACTCCAGAGTGAGCTTTTTGAGCTTGGTATACAACTCAACTGGAAACTCTATTAAAAAAAAAATAGTTATATACTTATCTTAGCAATATAAAAATTGGGACTTTAATAATGAAACAAATAATTTCACGAGTATTTATTATGAGAGTGCTTTTTTCAATCGAGCTAACTCACCAGTAGTCCGATTTATAGCTTGAAGACCTTGTTTATCTAATGTCAATTCATCCAAGTTGGGAAAAAACTGAGAAAAAAAAAAACAAACAATTAATAAAATATCCATGTAAACAAACAAAAACACACAAAATTCTTACATAAAATCCAAATACGATAATCAAGTTACAGTGATTGAATAGAATGTTTCTTACCTTTGGAAAAGAGAATTTAAAACACCTCAGTACTTTCAAACTTGTCAACTTTGGAAATTCAAAAGTATGGGGTCCACCTTCATACAAACTCCTCATTTCTTTCAAATTCTCAAATTGCAGCTTTGTTAATTTGAAAAACTGGAAGCAAGTATTGACTCCTCCCTCATCTTTTTCCTTTGCGATCACTACTTCTAACTGACTGCAGTTTTCTACTTTTAACTGTTGAAGTTGGAGGAGACCACAACCCACAGATGCTGAAAATATGTATTTCAGATCCTTACAGTAATCAACTGAAACTAATTGGAGATTCTGAAACGTGGAAAATGCTACATCCTTATTCCATATATGCTTCAATGAGGGAAGACCTTTTATCCTCAACTCTCTCAAAGAAAATGGATGAATTTTTTCTTCAAAATCAATGCTGTGATATATCTCCTCCAATTTCTCACATCCTACAACAGTCAGACTCTCTACTCCCTGGAATCTTGTACATATTTTGGATGGAAAAACAACTGATAGGTTTGAGCAAGCTTCAATTCTTATTGATTTCAGTTTGAAAAATGAATCGTCAGCTATGAGTTGCTCATCCCATAAACATCTGAAGCTATTCATGAACCGGATACGCATTATCTCCAAGTTGGAGAAAGTGACCTGCAATACAAGAGATTAAATGAAATCAGAATATAGTTGTTGGATCACAAGAAAAGTGACTAAATAATACCTTTTCATTGAAGAAATACTCCTCACTCTCACCACTTGAATCTCTGCTCACGAAATTCTCCATCTGGTTGCAATCTACTATATTCAATTCACTCAGCAATGGGAATTCAATTGAATAGAAGTTGCTGAACCTTTTCAGATTTCGAAGATATTCAAATGAAAGATAATCAAGTTCTGGAAAAAGAATTATTTCTGTGCCATCTTCTTCCACTTCCTTATTCTGAATTATCTGTTCCACCAACCTACAATGTTTTATCTCCAACTTTTTGAGCTGCACTAGACATTTCACCATTGAAGCTGTGAATATATACTTCAGACTCTTGCATCCAGTCACCTCTAAACTTGTTAGATTAGGGAAACAAACCTGCAAAATTGAATGTTAATAGTGTTTTATAATCAAACCAATAACAGAAAAAAAAGACACGTACCTTAGTACCAAAAAGCAGTCCCATTTTTTCACTTTTGCAAAAGCCTGTAAGATGTGGTAGTTCTTTCATCTTCAAGGAGGTCAGCTGAGTGAATTCCATCATTTCATTGTTGTAGTGCACATCTTCAACAACTACAGTTTCCAAGCTTTTACAAAATCCAAGTTCCAATTCACGAAGCTGCTGTAAGCATTTGCCGGATGAAATTGAGACGAGACTTGTCAATTTATCACATCTACTGATACTTAAGATCTGCAGTTCTCCAAAAGACTTCACTCCAAGTAGACCACTACAAATTTTCTCCAACTTCTGTAAATTTTTCAGATACAGTGACTCTAAGGTAGGAAAGTTACTGGTTGAATTTATCAGATACTGAATGTGAAAATCATTTTGGATGCGCATTTGCTTCAGTTGTGGAAAGCCTTCATAAAATACGCTATCAATGCCCCCCACTCCATCTAAATACAGATCATCACTCTTCTTCAACAACAGTTCAATGCCATCCTCCAAATTAATACCTCTTTCAACCTTAAGCTTCAGTGTCCTTGATCTTTCGTATTGCCCGTTCCAATCCCATACATGGCCAATGGATATTTTATACCTTCTCAACTGACTAAAGCACTTGAAGCCTATTGGTATCATCTTTGGATCCTTGATTTCTATTTCCAGAGCTAACAAATTAGACAAACTATCCAACTCTGCCAGGCTCGCATTCCCTCTAGAACCCCACCCAACAAAACTACTAACAATATACAGTTCTTCCAAGGAGTACAATTTTGACAAGACACCAGCAGGAATGACTAGCAGATTAGAGCAGTTTCTCAAATCTAAGAGCTTCAGTCGAGTCAAATGCTCTATCTCTCCAGGAAATTTAGCAACATTAGAGTTTTCAAAGCTAAGAAACTCTAAATGCTTCAAATCTCCAAGCATGGCCATATTATCCAACCTACACCCACACAAACACAATGTCCGAAGGTTTGGAAGTAAACCAATTGAAGAAGGCAGAGGCACAAGACGCATGCCAGTAAGATCAACAACCTTCAATTTCTTTAGCCCATTAAAAAAGGACTCTGGGACTTGTAGAGAAAGATCCTCAGTGAAGAGTAAAAGCAGTTCAGCCTTTGGATAATTCAGGTCTAATGGCAGCTCGCTGACATCACAGTACGGAAGGCAAATTCCCACACGATCTTCGTCTGGCCAATCGTCTAATCTAACCTTACCTGCACCAATAAAAGTATGTTGCACTCTAGATGCAATTGAAAGTGCAGTGTCACGAACAACATCATGAATTTTGACAAATTCAACCATGTCTCCATCCAACAACAAACTCTTATCTTTGAGTTTATTGATCATCGTAAAAACTTTGTCCCTTGCTGCTTCAACTGTATGAATGTTCTTAAACAAACCCAAACCCATACTATGAGTCAACAAGTAATGGATTCGGATATTGGATTGCCCAAATAAAGCACAGAGTAGGAAAAATAACTTGATTTCCTTTCCAGGCAAATTCTCATAGCTGGACTCAATTACTTTGTACACTCTTTCATATATCTCTTCATCTCCAAACGTCAGACAGCTGATTTAGCTAGTTGTTCCACTCGTATAGTTCCTTTTTTTTTCAATTCTGTGGCAACTAATTGAATCAAAAGTGGCAAGCCGGCACATTTCTTTGCAATTTTAGTTGCCATGGAATGAAACTCAGGATCTTTGGCCTCAGCTACAGACATTTCAAACAAAGTAATTGTCTCTTCTTCTTTTAGAGCTTCAAGGGAAAATAGCTTTTGTACACACATCTCACATGATAAGAGATCCCTGTTTCTTGAGGTTAGCATGATTTTGCAGCGCTTGAATGCACCTTGAAAAGGAACTCCAATAGCATTGAAATCAAGCTTTTCCCAGATATCATCAAGAATAATGAGTGCATAGGACTGCTCCAGCTTCCTACGAAGTTCACTTGCTCTTCCTGGTACTTCCACCATAGAAAATTTCAGGCCCAAGAAATCAACTCTCTCTCTGAATTCTTCTTATCTCTGGGGAGTGAGAGACAGAAACCACAACAATAGTCTCGAACAGCTTCTCTTGTGCTGCTTTGGCATAAACCTCCTTTGCAAGTGTGGTTTTTCCAACCCCTGCCATACCATACAACCCTATTGTTTCCAAATCGGGATCTTTGAGAGCATCCATGACTTGGTTGAGCATCAACAACCTTGAAGGCAAAGAAGCTATCTTCTGCGGAGGGGGTTGGTGCTGCAGAGGGGGTTGGTTGTAACAAAATTGCTTCACTAT
>CAOJBJ011390741.1:0-12134 GCA_948291685.1 Euphorbia celastroides | reverse complement strand
CGAATTAAGATAAAGTAATTTAAATGCAAATTTATGAATGAAATGAAAAATTAAGGTATTGGCCTAACTTCTTCGTTGTCTTTTTGGGGATTTTGTCAGAAATGGCCTGACAAATTAGTGAAATATTTTTTTTATAAGATTATAACCTTTAAGAAGGAATAGAAGTCCAAATAAATTATAGCATTGAAGAAGATAACAGAAGACTTTAGAACGAGTCAAATAAGCGAGTAATTAGAGACTCATTCATCAAACAAAAAATGAGGACCACTTCAACCAATTCCGCCAACAAAATTGATTAACCTGGCTGCTAAGAAAGCTTTGAATTTTCGTCATATTCAATCTTTATATTTATTAGGTAAAACACATCTCAAGCCTTTATAGTTAGCTCAAAATGTCCTTCAATCTCCTATAGTTGCAAATGTTTCACTTAACCTGAATTTGATAAAAGTGTATCTCTCAGCCCTCTCATTGTCACATGTCAACTTTTTGTTGGTTTAAAAAGACTATTAAAATTAACTCTTTGAAAAGTCAAACCAACCAGAATTTGACACGTGGGGGCTGAGAGGTACACTTTTGCCAAGTTTATAGGGTTGAGTGAGACAATTGCAACTATAAAGAGCTGAAAAGCATTTTGAGCCAACTATAGAGGGCTTCAAATGCATTCTGCCTGTTTATTAAAGTCATTTTAAATATGAGTATTGAATATAATCTGGTACACGTTGATAGAAAACGAGTAAATGATATGCTTAATACTTGAAAGGCCTGATGCTCTATTGCGGTCATTACCTATGCCAAAAACTCGTACAAAAACTATGTCAGTTCTTTTAGCAGCTGGTGACAAGGCTAATATAATAGTTGGAGAAAGAGCCTATTCTTCTTCACTTGACCAACCTATCTGCTCTTCCTAGTAGATGGCTCAAACTCTTCGGGTCACCAATTGAGGGTCTAAGATTACAAAAAGTGGTTCAAGTAAGGGCCTCCGTTTTAGGTGACATCCGATGTGGCATGTATTGACTTTTCTGGCACGTTTGACTTTTTCCGACGTGGCATGTACGGAGCCCTTAGTTAAACCACTTTTTATAAGTTTAGACCCTCAAATGGTGACTTGAATAATTTGGGCCCTTAACTGTACTTGAAACCCTTAATAAAGCAAGCATTAGGCCTATTTAAAATTGTTTAAATTGCGTTTGGTTGACCGGATGGTGTAATACTCTTACACTGAGGTTTTTTTTACAGAGAAAAGAGTTTTTTTAAGGTTTCACAATTGTTATTAAATTAATAGAGAATTGAAATCATTGATTGAAATGGTCATTGAGAGAAATGAGAATCCGTTTGTCGGTAGAAAAAACCCCCCTAAACTGTTGCACCGCTGTACTCAATCAGCTAAAGTATTGGTCTCTTATTATTTACTCTAAGTTCCAAGTTCATCAATGTATTTGACACGTGGGGTGCTGAAAAATACACTTTTTCCAAGTTCAGAGAATTAAATGAGACATTTGTAATTATAGGAGGTTGGGGGGCGTTTTTGAGCCAACTATAAAGGACTCTAGATGTGTTTTGCCTTCTTTGAACCTCAAAAGTGTTGAGTTTGATAGCATCATCGTTGAGTGAACATATAAGTGGACTTATATCTCTTTTAACACCAAAACAATTGGCTTAAGTCAAATTACACATCTAATATAAACACTCTTTGTTATTGTTTATTCCTCACGTACGTGCGATGTCATCAACACATCTACCAAGAGACAAGATAACAATCTAAGTATACAGGAAATTGTTTCATTGCATTGTTTTATAAGATATTAACAAAAACACAGAACAATGAAAATCTTGTCACAACCTAATTTTGAAATTTCTTTTGGCCCTTTCCTAGTTTTTTAGTACAAAACATAGTTTTGACCATAAATATAAGGCGAACAATATCAGTGTAAAACAGAAAAACTCCATCTAGCTAGCTCACCTGAATGTATCCATAGACTCAATATCACATCCAGTACGGCAATTTAAGGTTATAGATTTATGGTCCTCGATTACATATTGTCGATTTGGATAAGAGATTCCTAATCCACACTTTCCCGACGTGCAAATTGCTGATCAGTAACGAGAAAGCTGGTATCTTCACTAAGCTGTTAACATTTATTGTGATGTCTGCATTGGATAATCAATCAAGTCATCTAGCTTGGTGGTTCTCGTGTTCATAACCTGATGCTTTTCCAGCCTTACCAATCACAAACGGCTCTGCTGTAGAGCTGTCAAGTTGCATCTCGAGACCCTGGTAGGTTCGCTTTGCAAAGTAGTCCAATCCCGATTTTACCGTTCCCTTCACCAGAGATGTTGAGTTCCGATCCTTCAACTGCAGGGCCTTTTCTGTTGCATTCACTAAAGTGAGGGCTTCGTCTTCTTCTTCAACGTCTTCTGCTTATATGCAAAACATTTTCCGGAGTCAGAGTGGGTCAAATTTAGATTATAAAAATAGTTGGCCAAATGCATACCTAGCCCCCTGAAGTTGGCACTTTTCTTGAAATGCCCCCCTAAAGTTGCAAACGTTCACTTCAGCCCCTTGAAGTTGGAAAAAACGTTCACTTCAACCCCTCGGTGCCACGTGACACATTGTAATTTGCTTGACTTTTCAAAAAAAAACCAAAATTTTTTATTTTTGTCTCTCCATTCAAAATGTGACACGTCACACGTGGCATTAAGGGGCTGAAGTGACCGTTTTTGCCAACTTTAGGGGGGCTAATGTGCACATTTTTGCCAACTTCAGGGGACTTACTTTGACTCCTGCAAGTTCAGGGGGCATTTCATAAAAAGTACCAACTTCAGGGGGCTAAATATGCATTTGGCCAAATAGTTCACATTAACGCCGAGAATTGCAAAAGTATCTTCAATTTTCAGATACTATGTAAAAAGAATCCACCAATAGTGAAGAAACTTGAGAAGTGAGAACTCACCTTGCAAATCAAAATCTTCCACATAACCCCCTTTCATGAATGAAAACTTTGCTTCCTCAGATTTTCCTGCTTCAACCGGTAATGTATTCGGGAAAACAAGATCCTGAAACTCCATAACATATTCTCCTGTCCATTGGCTTCCTCTACAGAATGAAATTTCAAAATTAGAAAACGTCATTCGCCTTATTAGATATGGCTATAACTTATATCGGGCAGTTGAATACAACAACAGATGCATGCCTGTTGAAAGCTAACATAGCTTCATACGGAGTGATGACTCGAGCTAAGAACTCTTTACTATCCAAGAGAGCCGTTTGAGCACACGAAACATAGATGAAAACATCACACTGTCATAATTACAAACCATCGTTATGTAATTTGCAAATATTGGGTGTCTAAAAGGGAAAAATAAGTGACTAATGAATTGATTCTTACCTCAGGAAAGTTGGCCAATTTAGCAGGATTAGGCCTTCCCATAACAAGGGTGTAAACCTTCTTGCCTGCACTGGTGACTAGGTTCTTCATCTGATGAATCATGTCAAGGTATCCAGCTGAATGAAAAGTATAGAAAACCATACGAATAATCATAAACTCATAAATGAGTCTATTTATTTATTATCATTTGAAAACATAATTATAGCAACTCCAATGGACAAGCAAATGCTGCATATAACAAGCATCCAGATATTCAGGAGGTAGAAAAATCATAGCAATAAGAAAAATCAGCAGTGCGATTTGCACACTAGAAAAATGGTATAGTTTTGGATGCATGCATAGGTGACAATTCAGACATCATGAAATGCGAAAAAGAACTGCTCTACGACTTCATAACATAACACATTGAAAAACACACTAGAGTGAAAAGTGATCAATTGTAGGATCAAAAAACTATTAGCGCATCATACCTACACCTAGGGTTCCCACCAAAATTCCAACAACATTAGCATCTTTTGCCTTCTCCACCAGAAAATATCTGCAAATGTAATACGCAATCTACATAAAAAAAATCTCCACAGCATATAGAGACTTAAGGATACAGAATGCAAACAGATCCATGATTGATCAAGAGATATAGTAATATGACTGTGTAAAGCAATACCTATGCTGAAGAATTCTTCTAGGCTCAGACAAATCTGTCACCAAACGACCTTCATTTGTATCATATCTGACTAAAAGACAACAAAATATCAAAGTGAGGATAGTCTAAATGGAGAACCAAAGAGCAAAACACGTAATTTCAAGTCAATATCACATGAACTATGTGTTCCTAACCA
Organism: Euphorbia celastroides; assembly: GCA_948291685.1. NCBI lineage: Eukaryota > Viridiplantae > Streptophyta > Magnoliopsida > Malpighiales > Euphorbiaceae > Euphorbia > Euphorbia celastroides. Next base: position 7,909 of record CAOJBJ011390741.1, on the reverse strand, counting down.
AGCTAATATAGTATGCTAATAGAGGAATGAAATGATAGTACTCAAAATATTTCAAGGTTCTCAGTTCTCACAACCATAATAGGGGATATAGAACCATGTAAAGATATAGCAAGCTCAATAAGGAAAAAATGTGCGAGTAACAACTCAAGTAACCAAGGAAAAATCTACTAACATTAGCAAAATACACAATAGAATCTAGAACAACCTTCAAGTATTACCCATTACCTATTTCAGAGCTGTTGAATGTCAGGACAACGCTTGAGAACGCTGAATTGTCAAAACCAATCCATAGAAGCAAAAAGTCCTCCATCCTGCATCCAGTAGGAAGGTCCAAAATCAAGCCTCCAATTCTATGCCTTGATCTTGCACCACCATTCTCAACAGTACAGTCATCAACTGGTTTCGGGAGTGCCTCAGATATTTTTACATTATCCAAGGGATTTACTACAGAGGACATCACATCAGCAAAATGGAACTTTAAATGCTTAGTCGTGGACTGCACCAATGCTGCTTCCATCAACTCTTTTCTAATACAAGGGATTGCATGTGCATATTCTAGTCCGAATAGTACCTATGGAGGCAGAAATTTTAAAGAGCATTAGAAGACAGTTTTTTACTTGCTCTCAGCAAGGAAATAGTTGTAAGTAGTCAGCGCATATTTTAATATCCAAGTAGCAAATAAAAGCTAAGCTCAGGTATTAAATTTATCAGGGGGATACATTTTAGATATCCAGACGAGAAACGGAACAAACTCATGTCAAAAGAATAGGTTTGTTGTTTAGACCACAGAACACTTAAAATCCACCATAATCTGAAATGAAGATATTTTGGAATTATTATAAGCCCACGAACTGTAAAAGCATCCTGATTCAAATCTAATAAGGACATAATAATATCATTGCAAAGGTGCAAGTTCCTCTTTGGTGCATCCAAACTGGCCAGCTTTACGAGGCACTATTTGAATCCCAATCCTGTATTATATGCATATACCTTTGCCGATACGTTTGAACCATACATCAAAGTAACAAGAATCACAGCACATACTTAAGAAGAGCTAACAATGTTGCTGGAAATTGTGATTCTATTCAGACAATAACAAAAAGAATCAATCTCAATAAAAATATGTGACTTGAAGACCGCAAACCTTTTTTTTAATATTATTGCACATTTTGAGTAATGAATCATTATCCGAACAAAAGAAAAGTATTTGCAAGACAATTACTAATCAAACAGAGAAATTAAGTTGTTGCTTGTTGCACAACCATGAGAAAGCAAAACAATAGCGTAAGATACTGCAAATGATATCCAATGTTGTCCAAGATTATCAGATTTACTAAAGAATTAAAAATTTGACAAAAACGTTATAGAAAAAGAGAAACAGTTGACACCATTTAAAGCTGCATATGCACTAATCAATTTTTTTTACAATCATACATTTTTAATCTCTGTGTTTGATAGAGAAAGTGCTAAAGGGCAGAAAAAGGAATAGAAGAATGCAATTGAGGGGCACTAGAGGAGAAATAAATTAATTAGTTATAGCTGCAAGCAGTTTAAGAAGAAAAGTTACATTATGCAGGATTTATAATAGGGAAGTGCACGTAGTGTGAAGTGTGAACTCAGACCAGTTTGTGTTTTCCTTGTGTCATTGTCATATCTTTGTTCCTTTCTCTATTAGTGTTCCAGTGGACATTGCATGATATCGTAAGGAGAAATTACAGAATGAGATGAAGACAGATATACCAAACGTTGAGTTTTACAGATCTGGGAAATGAAGTTCTCCCTTCATAAAATAAAGACCAAACTACATATTAAACCGACTGTTAGGAATATTCATTTCTTTGACAGCGAAATCACTCAAAAACCCAATAACTGAGAGTTCAAGTCAACGCCTATGGATATATCGAATATACCAAAACAAAGGATCAGTCAGCTTCTGTGAGAAGATTCAAAAGTTCAAGTTATTTACTATACCGCTATAGATTTGCTTTTGTTCAAGGAATAATCGGCTATAACTTTGGCACATCTGGAAATATCAATGGAAGCCTTTCCAAAAACAAAGAATGCTGGAATAGTTGAAGTCCTGCAATCAAAGAAAGGGTTAAGCATTCATGCAACCTTCAATATCGAGAACTCCAAATTGTTTCAACCAAATTTGTGCATAGGTTCACAGAATATGCTGTTAGATACTCACGGGCTTAGACATGTGTGTCCATAGTGTATGACACAAGCAGCATTGATATGAGAAGCTCCAACCTCATCAACACAACAACTACCATATGTAGCATCTGCCATAACAAACAAACCAACCTCCTTGCCATTCCCATTTTCTTCAGTTGTTGGTCTTCTTAGCAACAGTAGTTTGTCCCTAAGTTTACTCACCACTCTGACTGAATCCTTTAACAACTCATCTGGGAACTAAGAATCAAATATTGTACGTAAAAACATATCAGTAAGCCTCCAATTTAAGGAACTCATAAGCAAATAAATTCACAAGAAAGTAAGAAAGCAATTCAATATGAGCATGAATTGATGATCATTTTTCATCTAACTCAGTGCTTGATTATAGCGACACAGGTTGTTATTAGTTAGGTAACTCAAGTAAAGAATACGCTCCTCAAGTGACCAGAAACTCTCCAAAAAGTAGCATAAGAATCTCTATTAAGATAAGAGAACGCATTGATCGAGTTAACAATAACTTCAGCATTTTCTATGGATTACGGAAATCCGAACGTAAGAAAAGTGTATTACAGCTATAATTAATACCAAGATATGATATACCTGTAAAGCGACTCTAGCAAAGTTTCTACTGTGAATGAATTCAGCAGTGCGATCAATTTCGTAGTTTCCGTCGAAATCCATGGCGAAAAGACAGCTGCACTCGGTCTTCCACTCTTTCACTACATGAAAAAGGAGGACGAAGAAATCCGATTCAAAACGGGTCGGATCCTACCGCCTTTTAAAAGTTCGGCCCAGCCAACTCTTAGTTCAGCCCATTAGATATGAATCCTATTTTCCAGCAGTAGCTCCCGTTCTCTCTCGTGCTGCTGCTCCGTTTTCAATTCTCGTTCTATCTTCTCGTCTATTGATAAATAACCGGCGGCGAATCCTACGCCTCACGCTCGCCGGTATGTTAATTATTCTTCCTCTTACTTTTTATGCGGTTTCTCGTATCCATTGGTTTTGCAGTCTTGGATCCGATGTTTCCGAAAGCATTTTTGAAATTTTGATAGCCTGGAAAGGATTTCCTTCTCTTTCTGCTTATGATTGTATATTAGGTGGTGATTGCACCGTTTTTATGTGTGTTTCATGTACTTGCTAGTTCTTGTAAATGCGAAACAAACGATTCAAATTATGCAAATATTTGAAGCTATTGTCTTCTCGGTCGTTTGTACGTTGGAAATTTCTTCAAATGAACCTATTTCGTTTCGAATCTGTTGTACTAAATTCTGTTAAGAAATGACGATGCATTTATTGGTGTTGTTATTCTCAGGGAAGTGATTCAATTCTGTTCTGATTCTAATTAAAATCTTATATCAAAACTTTAAGTAATGAAGGAGCGTGGAAATGCAGGTTTTGGAGATTAATGTGTGGATGATGTCTAGTTGTGTTCGTGCTAGTCCTAGCAGGCCCTCTCTTCCAGCTCTAAATTCACGATCACAACAGAAAACGAACTTGCCATGTATTTTATCTCTTGGTGTTAATAAAACCCTTACTAGATCCTTGAAACTTACTGCTAGTGCTGCAATAGAAGGGCAATATGGACCTCAACTGAAACGCACACGAGCTGGGCCTTCTGTGAAATACCAAAAAAATGCACCTGTTTGTTTGCTTGGTGGCAAAGACAAGTCTGAAGGAGGCAAAGAGGTATGAGGCATCTTAGCTAAGCCTTTCTGCTTTTTGTATGCCTATCACTAGATAATTATAGATATTGAAACTATCTGCTTTGTGATTTCCTTAACTAAGAAAACAAAAAATTATTTTGTTATAAGAGAGTCTCAACTCTCTTCTCATCTTCATGTTTCCCATAAAGTGTCTGTGGAGCAAAGTTCCACGTCAAATCGGCCAGCTTTTTGTTGCAATTATGTTATTGTTCACATGGCTGAACATTATGTGAGCAAAGGGTCAGATTGTCAAATCCTTTTTCCACTGATGTACTTCCACCGGTAATTCTTGAACTTGTATATTTATAAAAGAAACTGAAGATATGCAATTGGACTTGTCTGAGTTTGTTTTGAACAAACTGTAGTATTGATATATTCATTGTAGCAGTAACAGAATGATACGTTTCTCTAAAGTGATTATATCATCATCCTGACCAGTGACTGCTAGTAGCTTATATGTCTAGCTATACACACACTCACTGGCCGCAAAAGCTCTTCAAAACAATTTTAGAAACCTAAACCAAGACAACTATTTTTTGACCTTGCCCTTTCATTGATGATTCTCTTTTAAATTCTAATCCAGCTGCCCAAGCTAGGTAATGCAGAAACATTAGTGGAAACTGAACTGAAGTGGAAATGGACGGTGGCAAATGCAGAAAATAAACGCAGTTTAGGGTTCGAAACAGAAACATGGAAATGTTAGTATCTAGGAGTTTTCTTGCTACGCAAGCGGAGTGTTTATTGTCCTTCCTAATTACAGTTTGTACTAGAACTTAGTATTCTGTGGATAGCACTGACTTGGTAATTTAGTTCACTATCCTTGTAAGTCGAGCAGTAGGCCTTTAGAAAACTACTTCTAAAATTGTCACTTGAAGTGTGGGACAATATGCTTGACTACACTGCCAGGGTCTTTTAAGCTCTGTTCTTGTGAAACCTTTTTCTCTATACAAATGCTATCCTTACATTGTTGGATATGGGTTTGTTTTGGGTTTATCATGTTAATAATTATACTATATTTATTATCTCTTCATCAAATTTGTATCCTAAGGTCTATTGATTCTGTACATTTTAGCCTTCGTTGAACAACATATAGTATTTACAGCACTTCCCTTAATGTTTTAGTTCCTAAAAAACTATGCACTTGTCACCATTAACTATTAACCCCAATGTCTTTGACATCAAGAATGTTATGCCGTTTAAAAGAAGCCTTCATACTATGGAGAGTGTGCTTCTTCATACGACTGTTTCCAAGGATTCAGATACATTCTTCCTCTCAACTTCATATTATTGTAAATTACATTCTCAGTTCCTTAATCTGGATGAACAATTTATATGAATACAGGGATTCCCTTGGTCTCTGGATAAAGTCATGGAAAATTTCAAGGGAAAATCAGTAGAAGATGTCTTAAGACAGCAGATTGAAAAGAAAGAGTTCTATGATGGAGGCAGTGGAAACAATCCACCTCGAGGTGGCGGTGGGGGTGGTAAGGGGGATGGCTTTGGAGAATCTGAAGACGAAGGTCTTAAAGGAATCTTGGATGAAACTCTGCAAGTAATCTTAGCTACTCTTGGCTTTATCTTTCTGGTAATATCCAACCTCTTATTCTCAACTCATCCTTATTCATTTTCAGATATAATTAACTGAAAGGGTTTTTGAATTAGTGGTTGACTGTAATCTAATCTCTGATTGTTGATTGCAGTATGTTTACATAATCTTCGGTGAGGAGTTGACGCTACTGGCAAGGGACTACTTGAAGTATGTTATGAAAGGAAGTCAAAGTGTTAGGCTGAAAAAAGTGATGGACCAGTGGATGAAGTTCTTTAGGGAACTAAATGAACCGGAGTTGGAAGACAAGTACTGGCTGGAAAAGGCGATTGTTAGTACCCCGACTTTGTATGACAGCCCTGAGAAATACCGGAAAATTCTTACAACCGTGTTAGATGCAGCCAAAGAAGAAGAAGAAAAAGAAGAACAAGAAGAGTTTGGAAATGATGATGTTCCTTAAGGCGACGAGAGATCGTCATCAAACATTTTTTAGCCATATTGACTTGAATTTCAGATAGATCGTGGCGGGATCAATTTTTGTGTGGTATGCGAATATAAAATCAGTGTAGCATTTAGGACTTCATCCAACTCTTGTGATTTTATTTTTGATGTATTTTGTATTTTTTATTACGGAAACTAAAATTGGTACAAAGATTATGAAAAAGAGGTGCAAGAAGTAAAAATTGATTAAGTTAGGAAGAGAAATCAATTAAAGTTGTGGTAGGAGGATAATAAGGACAAAATGCCGAGGGTTGCAAATAGGGCTTATCGGGTCGGGTATTGCATTCTCATCCCCATTAAGGTTTCGGGTAAAAAATTATCTTCATCCCCGTACCCATTAAGGTTTCGGATAAAAAAAAATTCCCCATTCTCCATTCGGGTATTCCCCATTCTCCATCGGGTATTCCCCATTACCCCATTAAGAATTTAAAAAGTATTTTTTTTTTTCAAAATTACATACTCAAAATTCACTTAAATACTTCAAAAAAAATTTAGTACTATATTAAACTAAATAGAGGTTATCTTTATTCAATGTCAAATTAATTTAATACCTTAACATACATATAACATATAAGCTTTTAATGCTAAAGATTACTTCAAAGATAATAACCTAGTTAAAAACACGTTATATAGACTTTACGAAGTTCAATTATAACTTATAAAGATTAATATATAAGGATATTACTTAATAATTTATGTATAATATCATAAATTTTGGAAATATTTCAAGGATTCTCCAATGGGAGTTATCGGGTTCGGGTTCGGGTTCGGGGATTTTTCGGGCGGCTAATGCATTTCCCATCCCCATTAACATTTCGGGGATGAAAAATTCCCCATCCCCATACCCACAGGGATTCCCCGTCCCCGTCAAGACGGGTATCCATTAAGTTCGGATAATCCCTGCCCGTTTGCAACCCTAAAAATGCCATATTTTTGCTTGAAGAAGGATATTGTCGTGTCGAAATGAACACAATACAGATGGAAGTCTAAAATCATTTGCAATCCAAACTCCACACAATCACTGTGACTTCCAAGCAACTTCGGTTCATTATAAAATCAGGATTTTGTAGTCGGTTGATTTCGACTTCAAGGCTCGCTAAGGATCTCTTCTTCAGTTGCAGATTCACAATCCTTGGATATGAGCGGTTTTAGACCACTCTTGGCTGTTCTCTGTCTGCAGTTTCTTGCATAACTTCGAATCGCCAATTTTCCCAGCTTGACCTGGGAGATGCTATTTGGCAATGATTCCAATTTCGGGCAGCCATCAATTATGAATTCTTCTAGTGACTGGAGGTTTTGCATAACATCTGGTACATAAGCCAAGTTATTACCTTCAAAGTATCGCAGTATAGAATTCGCAAATGCTCCACAGAAGAGAAAGACTTCATATCATCATCCAATAGGGCGAGCAAGTTATTACAATCGTACAGTGTTAGGCTCTTTTTGGAGTTCAAGTTTGGAAGTGGTAAGGCTAGTGGCTTGTGGAATTCATTGATCACAAGCGTTGAGAGCGATGTTAGTTCCATAGAGCTAGATTTTTAAGGTTTGGAAATTCCGGCAATCTAGTCAATTTTCTGCAGCCTTTAATGGTCAGAAATTCAAGGCAAGGAAATGCTTCTATTGATTTGGCTGATGATGTTGATTCTTCTATGTCCAACCGAACTGTTTGACTCTAAAACTCCACCACGAATTCAATTTCGGCATATCATAAAGCTCAAGCTGACTCAAAGATGGAAACCTTTTTGCACTGATAGTATCGTTTCCTCCATAAAATGCATAATCTATAACCTCCACAGCTAACATCTGTTTGATGTAGAGGTACTTGAGATAGGGCAGGTGTCCCAATGGAGGAAGTTTCTCACAGCTGCAATTAATCAAAGACACTTTTGCAAGATTTCTGAGCATCGAATTCATAATCCATGACGGATATGATTTACCTTTGTAACCTTTTAAGTGCAGAACTCTCAACTCTTGGGGTGGC
>CAOJBJ011390518.1:27500-60375 GCA_948291685.1 Euphorbia celastroides | reverse complement strand
AAACTATTGAAAAGTTGCCTTATAGCTAGCTTAGTGGTAGTCTGATAGAGCATCGTTCTCCTAATTCCTAAACTGTAGGTCTGCAGTTCGGTCCTGAAAGAGTGCATTTTTTTCATTACTGTTTTCGAAGGGACCCACACGCTTTATAGTTTATGATACCAATTCATTGATCATTATTGTTCTATCAACTAGTTATGATTTCCAATATTTACATTTTAGAAGATGTTGCTACGATTATACTTCAATTCTCAAGTTTTCGTGTTCTTATTTTGTAGAAAATGTGTATCGAGTTGGGTGTTTTTAAGTAAAACAAACATTTTTTTCCTAAAGTTTGATTTTGTTGTTATATACACAAATAAGACTGTAAACGAACAGAGCCGCTCGCGAGCTACTCGATACTTGGCTCGGAAAAAGCTTGTTCGAGTTCGACTCGTGATTAAACGAACAGAGCTTGAACAAAGTTTTAATCTCCGTCTATTAAACGAATAGAGTTTGAACAATGTGGTATTCGGTTCGAAAGTTCGCGAACAAGCTCGATATGAAGTTCATGATCAGGCTCGGTATAAAGCTCGAAAACAAGCTCGTTTGAAGGTTCGAAAAATAATAAATTATAAAATCAATTATAAGGATTCATTATACATATAATATAATATACAATATAATTAAATTATATAAGGATTGAGAGTTGAGACTCATAAAGCTCAGCCCATGTTTTACTCATTTCATTATATGATTCGTATATAATGTTACTCACTTCAATTAAAATATATAATATGCTAATTTATAAGGTTAAATAATAGTTTAAACTTAAGTCAAGCTCAAAACTTATCTTATACATGTTAAAAATTAATGAAATACCGAAGCTCGAATAAGGCTCGAGTAAGCTCGCTCGAATGAAGCTCGACTAAGCTCGAAAAAATCTCGGTTCGAGCTTGACTCGAGCTCGTGTTGACCAAGCTCGAGCTCAGTTTGACTAAGCTCGAGCTCGTGTTGAGCTCGACTCAAACTCGGCAAAGTTCAGCTCAACTCGGCTCCTTTACAGCCCTATACACAAAGATGCAACAACCATATACATGCATCTTCCCTTCTTTCTTATGAGATTTTTAAATGTTAGTTACATAACTACAGATATGTTAGATTAAATTAATTTATAAATATAATGTAATGTTATCAAAAATTGGGTAAGATAATTGATTTAATGGAAGTGATTGTAATTATTTTGTATATTTATTTGATGGCTTGTATTTTTTGAGAGGTTCACTTGATGAGAGTACCATTATCTACGGGAAATGCTTACAAACTAGATTATAGATCAATGAATATTGTTATAATTATATTGGGGTTACAGTTATTAATTAGTGGAAAAATGATAATTAGTTGACCTTATCAACAATTAATTTTTTAAAATGTGAACATATATATACTAATATAGAGATGGAATTTGACAAGTGGTTCCATGGCACATGTGCATCATTTTGAAATGCGGCTACACTTCTCAATGGTCTTCATGATTTTAATTATGTTCTTGAAATTCCTCTTTTTATTATCAACAAAAAATATAATAATCCAATAATGAATAAATAAAACTCATAAGAGAATGAACCACAAAAAGAAAAGAAAAACCAAATGTTGTTCATATTACATATTAGCAAAATTTATATATTTATCTCAATGATTAATTAGAATCGTAGGCGACTCAACCATTCAACAATATCATTATTCATTATATTTAATTAAGTTTGTCATGCAATTAACGGTTTCAAAATTTTAGGTCGACCAACATTTTTTTCTTTTCTTTTTTTTTTTATCATTGTATAATCATATAATTCTCCACATTAAATATGAGTAATCTAGTATTTGAAAAGTAAACATGCAAATGTGCGATCAAAATATAAACTCTATCGTGTAATTAGCTCTTGATTAAGTGGAACATACACTGATTTGGATGGGGCTTATGACAAGGAATCGAACCCTAACTATTATGAAAATTCTAGTTATTTAAAAAATGTCAATATGATGTAGTTAGTTGAAAACATAAAAGTAAAATGTCTGGCAGTTCATTCATGAATGAAGCACCTTTTATACAATAATTAAATCCCTAATTAATGATTAATGTAAATACACGAAGGTTGAATACGTACAAAAGGTGCAGAATGTCAAAGTGTACATGCACTCTCTAGGATTTCATTCAATGAAACGCATATACACTTCCTCATTGGTTGTCCACGGATTCCATTATCAAGAAGTGTATCCACGGCTTCTTGTACCAATTTTTCTTGACACATTATTAATTCCCCTGGTCCGGTGATCCAGTCACCCGTCGTTGAAAGACTTTCAGCAAAGCAATCCAAGAAGACCGGATGAGTGCCAAAAGGGCTAAAGAGTAACCTCATCGATCGACCCGCGTATGTTGGTCTGGTCAAGCTGTCGTGTCAGCTTTAGTAAGTGATAAAATGCAGAAAAGACAGCGAGAACACGAGTTTTGCAATTGCGAAAGAAGCTCCCACAGCGAGCCTTTTAGACCCGAATTTCTTTCCCCGGAGCTAAGCCAATAGCGGGTACTTCGAAAGCAGAACTAGACCCCTTTCTATAGGGGCAGGCATAGAACAGAATCGTAAGAGATGTATCTGCCTCAGCAAGTCAAATCTTCATAGATGTATACCCGGATCTACCTAAGTAGTCAACATTTCTCTGCAGAAGCTGAGACGAAGCATGTGACACTTTCTTCCTGCTATTCTGCAAAACCATATCGAGAAGAATGCCCGGATTGTCGTATTCCACATACACTGGTTGAATCATATGAGGAAGTTTAGCTGCACATACGAATTCGAATCCGCTGCTATCGAATAAGCATAGAGGAAGGCTACCACATAGCCCTCTTAGTACAACCTAAGGACAGAGAAGAGAAAGATTGGGGACTGGAAAGGAGTTGGCATACTTAGTTATAAAGAACAAGTCAAATAGAAATATTTATCATTCATTAAAAAAAAAGAGGTAAATCTTATGATAAATAAAAAAAAGATAGACCTATATACAGAAGTATATACTTTCGGACAACATATACGTATGTCCACTCACAAAGCACGAAGAATAATTGATCAGATTCGTGGACGTTCTTACGAAGAAACAATTATGATACTTGAACTCATGCCTTATCGAGCATCTTATCCCATTTTAAAATTGATTTCTTCTGCAGCAGCAAATGCTAGTCACAATATGGCTTTCAACGAAGCCGATTTAATTATTAGTAAAGCCGAGGTTAACGACGGTACTAGGGTAAAAAAATTAAAACCTCAGGCTCGGGGGCGGGGTTATCTAATAAAAAAATCGACTTGTCATATAACTATTGTATTAAAAAATATCTCTTTATATAAAGAATATAAAGAATATGAAAGAAGTATTATGAATTAAAGAAGTATTATGAAGAATCTAAGATATTCTTAAAAAACCAGAGAGAGGTGGATAAAAAAAAGCAAAATCCACAGATATGATATTTGACAATATGTATAGTTAAGTAGTGGGGGATTATGGGACAAAAAATAAATCCACTTGGTTTCAGACTTGGGACAACCCAAAGTCATCATTCTCTTTGGTTTGCACAACCAAAAAATTACTCTGAGGGTCTACAAGAAGATCAAAAAATAAGAAACTCTATCAAGAATTTTGTAAAAAAAAATACCAAAATATCTTCTGGCGTTGAGGGAATTGCACGTATAGAGATTCAAAAACGAATCGATGTGATTCAGGTCATAATATATATGGGATTCCCAAAATTATTAATAGAAAGTAGACCTAAACGAATCGAAGAATTACAGATCCATGTACAAAAAGAACTTAATTGTGTAAACCGAAAACTCAATATTATTATTACAAGAATTTCAAATCCTTATGGGAACCCTAATATTCTTGCAGAATTTATAGCTGGACAATTAAAGAATAGAGTTTCTTTTCGTAAAGCAATGAAAAAAGCTATTGAATTAACTGAACAGGCAGATACAAAAGGAATTCAAGTACAAATTGCGGGACGTCTTGATGGTAAAGAAATTGCACGAGTCGAATGGATTCGAGAAGGTAGGGTTCCTCTACAAACCATTCGAGCTAAAATTGATTATTGCTCGTATACAGTTAGAACTATTTATGGGGTATTAGGCATAAAAATTTGGACATTTATAGACAAGAAATAATAAGCCCTTACTTGACTTGTTTTTCGATTCTATCCATTGCTAGAAGAAAACAAAAAAAGACAAACTCTTTCATTGTTTTTTTAGTTTAATCAAAACAAAAAGAAGCAATTCGAATTCTATTAACTATAAGATATATATTTAAATATTAAGAATTTAAAATTTAATAATTTCGAATTTCATTTCACACTATATAATTAATTTAATATTAATAATTTAACTATATACGTTTATTTCTAATTCGTCTAATTCTATTTCTATAGGGTTGAATAAAATTAAATAAAATAAATAAAAAAATTTATTGATATAATTGCTATGCTTAGTGTGTGACTCGTTGGTTTTTTAGAGTCCGGATAAAAAAAAAAAAAAGGACTGACCAGAATATGAACTAATAAGTATACAAACTAATAACCAACTCATCACTTTGCATTATCTGGATATAAAAAAAGAGTCAAGATATGATATATTGGTCATATAATTGTAGCAATTAAAATACTTTTTGCACAAACAAAAGAAAACGAATCTGATTATGATTTAGAAATCAAAATGGAAAATTATGCGGAGCAGATAAGTGGAAGGTTGAAAGAAAGAAAAAGAATATCAATGATAGAGAATTCCAATATGTAAGGTCTATAAGTCATCACAGAAAAGCTAATGTAGTAAAGCATCAATACCAATTGATTTAAAATTTTAAAATTAAACTACTCCGTTGATAAAACAAAAAATCAAGAGCCTTGAGTCAATTCAGACTGAGAAGATTGACTCAAGAACAAATTTTATTAGAGGCTCCGTTGGAAAATTAAGACCTAAGCATTACTGGAGAAGTGATGGGAACGATGGAACCTGTAAATACATAAGATTTTAATGAAACCAAATCTTAATGATTTATTGGGAGGATAGCGAAAGGAACCCGAAGCCAATCCTTTTATTTTATTATGAGAGATCATGGGTTACCTCTCCAAATAAAATAACTATTGAAAGACTAAATAAGCAAGAGCAAATATTCGCCCGCGAAGATTTTTTTTATTCTTTTTAATTGCTAAATTTGATGAATCTGATATCCTAATTAGAATATCTAAAAAAATTTGTTACAAACTTATAACAAATAACAAAAACAAGATTATCAAAAAAAAAATCGAAAAAATTATTCTAGTTATATTATAGACAGTAATTATAGACAATTTTTTCGATTTCTATCTAGAACTATTCGATCTATAACTATTAGAACTAGAAAATAGAATATAGATTGTAATATATACAAATAGATAAAAATTTCTATTCTACTAATATTCTATTCTATTCTACTAAAATCCTATTCTAATAATCTAAGATTCTAATACTAATAAATAGATCTAATCAATAAAAAATAGATTAAAAAAATAAATAGATCTAATCAGTAAGAAATAGATTAAAAAAATAAATAAATTTAAGTAAATTAAGTAAAAATTGAAATTGAAAAGAATACAATGATTTAATATATTATTTTTTTGTTTTTCGTATTCGTAAAAGACATGTATATTTTTTTAATCATTTCGTTCGCGAGGAGCTGGATGAGAAGAAATTCTCATGTCCGGTTCTGTAGTAGAGATGGAATTGAGAAAGAACCATCAACTATAACCCAAAAAGAACCCGATTCCGTAAACAACATAGAGGAAGAATGAAAGGAATAGCTTTTCGAGGAAATAATATTTGTTTTGGAAGATATGCTCTTCAAGCACTTGAACCCGCTTGGATTACATCTAGACAAATAGAAGCGGGACGACGAGCAATGACACGAAATGCACGCCGCGGTGGAAAAATATGGGTACGTATATTTCCCGACAAACCCGTTACTTTAAGACCTACGGAAACACGGATGGGTTCAGGGAAAGGATCTCCGGAATATTGGGTAGCTGTGGTTAAACCAGGTAGAATACTTTATGAAATGGGGGGCGTAGCAGAAAATATAGCAAGAAAGTCTATTTCAATAGCAGCATCCAAAATGCCTATACGAACTCAATTCCTAATTTCAAAATAGAAATATAGAACCAAAGGAAAAAGACCTTTTGTATACTAAAAAGGAGTGGAAGTTTCTTTTTTTGTTTTGGACAAACAATATATCTTTTTTTTCCTTTGCATTTAACTAACAATAAAAAAAAAAATGATCCAATCTCAGACCCATTTGAATGTAGCAGATAACAGCGGAGCCCGAGAATTGATGTGTATTCGCATCATAGGAACTAGTAATCGACGATATGCTCATATCGGTGACATTATTGTTGCTGTGATCAAGGAAGCAACACCCAATTCGCCTCTAGAAAGATCAGAAGTAATCAGAGCTGTAATTGTACGTACTTCTAAAGAACTTAAACGTAATAACGGTATAATAATACGATATGATGACAATGCTGCAGTTGTCATTGATCAAGAGGGAAATCCAAAAGGAACTCGAATTTTTGGTGCAATTGCCCGGGAATTGAGACAGTTAAATTTTACTAAAATAGTTTCATTAGCACCTGAGGTCTTATAAGATAAAAAATTAAACCATATAAGATAAAAAATTTCAGATTAAGAGGAGACCATGAGATAGTTATAGTATTTAGTATTTTAGTTATAGTATTTGAATTAGTTGAATAAAGACGAAATAGAATTAATCAAATTAATTAGTAAATTGTGTTTCACGGATATACCTTTAATTAAATAAATAATAAGAAAATAAAAATTGAGAGATTAACTAATTAATTAACAAAAACAAAAAACAAGAGTATGTTGATTATATCAAAACTAGAGAAAAATAAAAATTTTAGTTTATCATGGGTAGGGATCCTATTGCTGAGATAATAACCTCTATACGAAATGCTGACATGAATAGAAAAGGAACCGTTCGAATAGCAGCTACTAACATTACCGAAAACATTATTAAAATACTCTTAAGAGAGGGTTTTATTGAAAATGTCCGGAAACATCAGGAAGGCAACAAAAAATTTTTGGTTTTAACCCTACGCCATAGAAGGAAGAAGCAAGGACCATATAGAACTAGTCTAAATTTAAAACGGATCAGCCGGCCGGGGCTACGAATCTATTCTAACTATCAAAAAATTCCGAGAATTTTGGGTGGGATGGGCATTGTAATTCTTTCTACTTCTCGAGGTATAATGACAGACCGGGAAGCTCGACTCGAAAGAATTGGTGGAGAAATCTTGTGTTATATATGGTAATCTTTTTGGTATCCGAATTCGATCCAGACTTCTTATTTTTTTGTTAAAAAAAAAGAGAAAAGAATAGGTTTCGAATACCATAAAAGTCCTTTCGCCTTTCCTAGGAATAGAATTTAAGATTTCAAAATTTAAAGAAACTTAGTTTCTTAAAAAAAAAGTATGTATATTCAAAAATTAAGGGATAATAAATATGAAAATAAGAGCTTCTGTTCGTAAAATTTGCGAAAAATGTCGACTGATACGTAGACGCGGACGAATTATAGTAATTTGCTTCAACCCAAGACATAAACAAAGGCAAGGATAATCTTTCTAAGCGAGAACACTCTAAAGGATCCGATGGAAAAAAAAAAGAAAAGATCGATTTTGACATAAAATGGATATATCCATAGAACACTGACTTATATTTATGAGATGATAAAATATGGCAAAACCTTTACCACGAGTTGGTTCACGCAGAACTGGACGCATTGGTTCACGTAAGAATGGACGTAAAATACCAAAAGGAGTTATTCATGTTCAAGCAAGTTTCAACAATACTATTGTGACCATTACAGATGTACGGGGACGAGTAATTTCTTGGTCCTCTGCTGGGACTTGTGGATTCAAAGGCACAAGAAGAGGAACGCCTTTTGCTGCTCAAACCACAGCAGGAAATGCTATTCGGACAGTAGTGGATCAAGGCATGCAACGAGCTGAAGTCATGATAAAAGGTCCTGGTCTCGGACGAGATGCAGCATTAAGAGCTATTCGAAGAAGTGGTATACTATTAACTTTCGTCCGGGATGTAACCCCTATGCCACATAATGGATGCAGACCCCCTAAAAAAAGGCGTGTGTAAAAAATAAATAATGAAGAGATTTCAAGAGAAATAAATAATTCAACGAATTCACAATAACAATATTATTATGGTTCGAGAGAAAGTAACAATATCTACTCGGACACTGCAGTGGAAATGTGTTGAATCAAGAAAGGACAATAAGCGTCTTTATTACGGACGCTTTATTATGTCTCCACTTATGAAAGGCCAATCTGATACGATAGGCATTGCGATTCGAAGAGCTTTACTTGGAGAAATAGAAGGAACCTGTATTACACGTGCAAAATCTGAGAAAATATCACACGAATTTTCTACTATAGCAGGTATTCAAGAATCAATACATGAAATTTTAATGAATTTGAAAGAAATTGTATTGAGAAGCAATTTGTATGGAACTTGTGACGCGTCTATTTGTGTTAAGGGTCCTGGATATGTAACTGCTCAAGACATCATCGTCCCGCCTTTTGTGGAAATCATTGATAATACACAGCATATCGCTAGCCTAACAGAACCAATTGATTTGCGTATTCAATTACAAATCGAGAGAGATCGTGGCTATCGTATAAAACCGACAAAAAACTTTCAAGACGGAAGTTTTCCTCTAGATGCTGTATTCATGCCGGTTCGAAATGCAAATCATAGCGTTCATTCTTATGGAAATGGGAATGAAAAGCAAGAGATACTTTTTCTCGAAATATGGACAAACGGAAGTTTAACTCCTAAAGAAGCACTTCATGAGGCTTCCCGGAATTTGATTGATTTATTTATTCCTTTTCTCCATGCAGACGAAGAAAACTTAAATTTAGAAAAAGCGCAACACAACATTACTTTACCCTTTTTTACTTTTCATGATGGATTGACTAAATTAAGAAAAAATCAAAAAGAAATCCCATTGAAATACATTTTTATTGACCAATACGAAATGACTCCTAAGATCTATAATTGCCTCAAAAGGTCTAATATACATACATTATCAGATCTTTTGAATAAAAGTCACGAAGATCTTATGCAAATTGAAGATTTTGACATAGACGATGTAAAACATATATTGGGTATTTTAGAAATAGAAAAACATTTCGCAATGGATTTACTAAAAAATCAAATCGAAATCCATTGAATTTATATTAATTTTCAGCTTCTTTTCTTTAGAAACAAAAAAAGATGAAAATTTTGAATCTTTAGCACAATCCATTGCAAAATATATCCAAATTTTAATTGAATAGATGTTATCTAGGGAGAATTCACTTTGAAGTGACTATTCCCTAGATATACACGGGATGATATTTTTCAATTGAATCAATTTGAAAAAGACCTAAAGTTAGAGATTTATCAATAGGTAATGTTGCTCCAATACCTAACCAAAGAGCTACTACCGTACCAATCAAAAAAACAGTTGTCGCAACGGGACGACGGAATGGATTTTGAAATTTATTAACATTCTCTAAAAAAGGTACTGTTAATAAGCCTGTAGGTACTGAAACCATTAAAAGAACACCCAATAACTTATTGGGTACTGTACGAAGTATTTGAAATACGGGAAAGAAATACCATTCAGGTAATATCTCCAAAGGAGTTGCAAACGGATCCGCAGGTTCACCAATCATTGATGGTTCTAGAACCGCTAATCCTACATTACATGCAATAGTACCTAGAATTACTACTGGAAAAATATATAAAAGATCGTTGGGCCATGCGGGTTCCCCGTAATAATTATGACCCATTCCCTTAGCCAATTTAGCTCTTAATACAGGATCATTCAAGTCAGGTTTTTTTGTTATTGGGATAGGTGAATTCTTATAGATTCATCCTCCGAAGGAACCGGACATGATAATTTTTTATCATCCGGCTCGAGCAAGAAGCAAACGAATCAAACAGATCCATATAAAATTTAAAATCTTCTATGTCTGGATGTTATAAAACCCATATCTATATGTTAACCATGTCTACACTGAATGATTTTATGTGCTAAAAAAAGTGATTGGATTCCTTTTTTCCAGAGTTGGGATTACCCATTCCAAGGAATTCGCTCTTACAGGTAAATGCTCAATACCCAAGTAGGCCTAAAATAAAAGGTGATCATGATCAAGTGCTTTTTGGGTCGTCTCAGACCTTTCGATTGGCTTTTCTCTCCAAAAAATATCGACACTTTTTACATACAAAGGATTTACTTGTTACCAAGAAAATTTAGCCTCTCTCATTCTTTAGATCTAGATCCCTTATTTCACTTCACTCCGATAGTATCATAAATCGGGTCAATGCAGAGGAAATGACTGGATTTCCATACTATAAACTATTAAGTAATTAATTAAGTAATTAAAGAAATAAGTAAAATAGCTAAACGAAAATAGAATATAGATTCTAGCGCATTACTTATTCTACTTTCTACTGGATTTTACGGAGCCTTAACATGATTGAATCTGATCATAGAAAAGATTCTCTTCAAGTGAACCAGCCTATCCTCTGTATGGGGCTTACACAGTGGTTGGAACAAAGACGCATTTGTTTATTAATTCCAATACGGCAGATAAAGGCATATATCTGCACGGCCAAATCAACAGTTCAAGTCACACACTCCCATAATCCATTTTTCTCTCAGGAAAATTCACTTCAACTATTCATGTTAAATAAAAAAACAAAAATTTTTAGAGTTGAAGGGAAATATCCAAATACATGTCTTATTCTTTTCAATAATCCATATTTGTAGCAATGAAATACTATGTTTGTTCCTCCCCCAAGTAATCAATGGTTGATTACAAATATCTAGAATAAATACTCTCTATAAATTACTCTCTATAAAGGACCTGAAATACCTTGTTTACGTATCATTGGAAAGTGCATTAACATAAATACAGCAGTAAGAAGAGGTAATACAAAAGTATGTAAACTATAAAAACGAGTCAACGTAGATTGTCCTACACTAGCACTTCCCCGTAATAACTCTACCAAAGGCGATCCTATTACAGGAATAGCTTCTGGCACGCCTGTTACAATTTTGACTGCCCAATAACCAATTTGGTCCCAAGGTAAGGAATAACCAGTTACACCAAAAGATGCTGTCAATACAGCAAGAACTACGCCTGTAACCCAAGTCAATTCGCGAGGTTTTTTAAAACCACCAGTGAGATACACACGAAATACGTGCAGGATCATCATTAAAACCATCATACTTGCCGACCATCGATGAACTGATCGGATTAACCAACCAAAGTTCGCTTCAGTCATTATATATTGAACAGAAGCAAAAGCCTCAGTAACGGTTGGACGGTAATAAAAAGTCATAGCAAACCCCGTAGCTACTTGTACTAAAAAACAAGTAAGCGTAATTCCTCCTAAACAATAAAATATGTTAACATGAGGAGGAACATATTTACTAGTTATATCATCTGCAATCGCCTGAATCTCGAGACGTTCTTCAAACCAATCATAGACTTTATTGAGATAGGTAAACCAGAAAGACCCCCCCCTCCAAGAACCGTATATGAGAATTTCATCTCGTACGGCTCAAAACGAACCACCAAAATACTAGTTCAAACAAATATGTGTAAGAGAAAAACTTCTTAATCCTATGACTCAAGAGTTTTTTTTGACCATACGAAAAAAGAAAAATTCGAAAACTATTCTCTTCTTTGTGGTTATAATATCAAAATATCAAGTCGGCTCATTCCCTTTTTGGTGTTGATTGTTAGGGGCCTCTTGAATCTTCTATTTACCCATTTTTTTTATTTGATTTAGTATTTATTTTTATGTAATATATTTGTATGGAATGTAGCCTTATTAGTTTATTGTTTTCTTTATTTTTGATAGGAATTTTCTTGTTACAATCCTAGAAACCAATTGAAACCTCAGATTCGTACTAGAACCACGATGATTTTTTTAATAAAACTTTCAAACTAAGCCCAAAGATTCTCTGAGTAAGAACCGTTGTATCATCACTTATTCAATCAATAAATAGAATCAGCAAAAATCCAAAGAAAGGTTTATCCTTTGATCAAACATAGATAAAGAGTTTGAAAGAAGAAAAATCTTTCAATTTATACCTTCTAACTCTTTGAAATTTTTTGGAGTCCGATCACGGGATCTGAATATTCAGTATGAATCATAGTTCTATAATCTATTTCATATATTTCGTGCTACAGATACTATAATAAATACCTGACGAGGTATAAAAGCATCTCTATCAAGACGACAGACCCACTCTCTGTACTATCATATAGGATCAATTCTAACAAGTCGCACACTCATATTCCAGAAATACAGAAATAAATTTCACGATCGAACTATGAAAATAGAATATAGAATACAAAATCCGAGAGAAAAATGTTTCATTTTGTATTCAAAAGCTAGGCCTTATTGTTTCTTATAAATCTAATTCATTGAAATTCCATCTAGTAAAACGGAAGAATTATAAATCTCCAAAATAATAGATAGGAATACTGCAAATAGAGCCATTGCGATACCCATTAAAGGAGTGGTTCCCCATCCAGGGGCTACTTTACCATATTCGGAATTCAATGGTTTCAATAAATCCCCTACAACAGTTCGTCTTGGACCAGATCGAGAACTACCCTCCACGCTTTGTGTAGCCATAAATTGAATCCTATTTGTATTAATTGAGATCTGTTGACTTTGTATACCATTCCGTTGTAAATAAATGATCTTATCATAGATCCATTGGGGTCTTGAAATCATATAATAATGGAAACAGCAACCCTAGTCGCCATCTCTATATCTGGTTTACTTGTAAGTTTTACTGGGTATGCCTTATATACTGCTTTTGGGCAACCCTCTCAACAACTAAGAGATCCATTCGAGGAACACGGGGACTAAAAGAGGTAAAGAACCTCCTAATACTGGGAGGTTCTTTACCTCTTTACTTCAATTAAGATATTAAAAAATCATTTTACCTTTTTAGTTTGAATTTTAGGCGGTTCTCGAAAAAAAATAGCGAAAAAAATTATTCCTAAAGTTGACACTAAAAGGAATGTATAAACCAATGCTTCCATAAATTCAATCGTGGTTTACAATTATAGCTTTCATACCTGTTTATTTTGGAGCGTCTCCTGGATAAAAAAAGACCAAAATTCAAAGTAAAGTAAAGGGTGGCGATTCAAATTAAGATATCTACATACCCTATCTAAAATCACAAAAATAAAATAGAGGCCAAAACTAAGAGATCAAAGATTGTATCAAACTACTTGTCTTTTTGTAGTCGGATCTCCAAGTTTTTGGAATGCACCAAATTCCACTTGAGCATCTAAATCTGGATCAATCCCAGCAAAAACATCTCTGAACAAAGTTCGAGCACCATGCCAAATGTGTCCGAAGAAAAAGAGCAGAGCGAACGAAGCATGTCCAAAAGTAAACCAACCCCTTGGACTGCTACGAAAAACACCATCGGATTTCAACGTAGCACGATCTAATTCAAAAATTTCGCCTAATTGAGCGCGTCGAGCATATTTTTTGACAGTAGCAGGATCACTATAACTGACTCCATTTAGTTCACCACCATAGAACTCAACAGTTACACCCACTTGTTCGACACTATACTTCGACTCTGCCCTTCGAAAAGGAACATCAGCTCTAACAATTCCATCTCCGTCTACCAAAACAACTGGAAATGTTTCAAAAAAAGTAGGCATACGGCGTACAAAAAGTTCACGCCCTTCTTTATCTCTAAAGATAGGATGTCCTAACCATCCAACAGCTATTCCATCCCCGTTGTCCATCGAACCCGCTCTGAACAATCCACCCTTTGCAGGATTATTGCCAATGTAATCATAAAAAGTTAATTTTTCGGGAATTTTAGACCAAGCTTCGGATAAATTTTGATTTTCGGCTAACCCGGCACTAACTCTTCGATATATTTCTTGCTGGAAGTATCCTTGATCCCATTGATAACGAGTGGGACCAAATAATTCAATCGGGGTAGTTGCTGAACCATACCACATAGTTCCAGCAACAACAAACGCTGCAAAAAAGACAGCAGCGATGCTACTGGAAAGGACAGTTTCAATATTTCCCATACGTAATCCTTTGTATAAACGTTGGGGCGGACGGACACTAAGATGAAATAGGCCCGCCAATATGCCCAATGTCCCCGCTGCAATATGATGAGAAGCTATTCCTCCCGGAACAAAGGGATCAAAACCTTCCACACCCCATGCTGGACTTACTGGTTGTACCTTTCCAGTTAATCCATAAGGATCGGAGACCCATATTCCAGGACCATACAATCCGGTTACATGAAAAGCGCCAAACCCAAAGCAAGCTACTCCTGAGAGAAATAAATGAATTCCAAAGATCTTGGGCAAATCCAACGACGGTTTTCCTGTACGCTCATCAAAAAATATTTCTAGATCCCAATACACCCAATGCCAAATAGCTGCTAAGAAACACAAGCCAGAAAACACAATATGCGCCCCAGCCACACCTTCATAACTCCAAATACCCGGATTGTTTATAGTTCCTCCTGTGATATTCCAACCACCCCACGAATTGGTTATGCCTAAACGAGTCATGAAGGGTATAACGAACATACCTTGTCTCCACATCGGATCGAGAACGGGGTCAGAGGGATCAAAAACTGCTAATTCATATAGAGCCATCGAACCGGCCCAACCAGCAACCAACGCTGTATGCATTATATGGACAGACAGCAAACGACCGGGATCATTTAATACGACAGTATGAACACGATACCAAGGTAAACCCATGGAAATACCCCTTTATTCACGAAAAATAAACACTATGTAACTTTATTGCACTGGAAAAACTATGTTATGGATCTCCCTTTTTAAGTGGAGAAAAAATTACTATTTTTTTTTCTATTCTTTTTTTAGTATTTTAGTAATAATATAACAAGTCTGTTTGTAGGAACAAAAAAAGAGAAGCAAATCTATTTTATACCCGATAAGTACCAATACGCAACGGGTAGCTGACTCCATTTTATATGAGCGAACACAGAGAGATTTGTTCATCATTCAAAGGACTTATTCGTAATAATTTGACTCTATTGGTTTTGTCTTCCTTTATTATATATATTTTTTTCTATTTTTTAGAAATAGAAATCCACGCATAAAATAGTACAAAATATTACTAAAATAGTAATAAATTATAAAAAAAGATTAATAATTTATAAAAGTCAATATTCTTAAAACAAAAAATTCATTGTTACGTTTTCATATCAAAGTGAAATAGAGTACTTAATCTTTTTTCTTTCATTTAATGCCTATTGGTGTTCCAAAAGTCCCTTTTCGACATCCGGGAGAAGACGATTCACTTTGGATTGACTTATAGTGCGACTTGTCAGATATATTGGGTCATACGGAATTACCCCGTTCTCTCACCCGATTGAGATATCCCTCTGTTTCGCCCAAGAAAAATTGATTAAATCATCAAA
Source organism: Euphorbia celastroides (assembly GCA_948291685.1). NCBI lineage: Eukaryota > Viridiplantae > Streptophyta > Magnoliopsida > Malpighiales > Euphorbiaceae > Euphorbia > Euphorbia celastroides. The sequence continues at coordinate 44,781 of CAOJBJ011390518.1, read as the reverse complement.
AAATTGGAGCGTGAAGTGCAATCAAGTTCAATTAGATCTATGCTTTTGAGGTACTCAAATTAATATTATCAATTAGAATAATTTATGGTTGCCTTGTTTAGACCAACAAAATGAAGTATTCAGACTCCGTTTAAAAAACCCAATTGGTAATATATCTATTATGATTATTACTTGTATCATATTCTATATTAGCAATTTGTTTATAAATTTTTATTTGATTCGAACTGAAAATCATATTCAGTCAAATAAAATAATATAATGAATACGTCAAATATTTGACAGAAACCTCAAATGAATTAAAAAAAAAGAAGTTCTAACAAAAAGACGCGGTATTAAAGCATTTGCCCTATATGTGCAAATAAAAATCGGGCAGACCTTTACTCGGAGTAGAACACAAACCTAAAAGAATTGAAGAAGCCCACTCAGGAACAAGAGAATGCCATCGTGATTTGAATTCAATCACAATGAACGAATATATCAATAAGAAGTTAATTTGATAAGTTTAATGAATTTTTTTATTAAGTAAACGCGTCAAAACCCATCTTTCTTAAAAAATAGAAGAAAAGCCCCCTCTCATTCAAAATAAAGGTTAAAAGGTACTCAGTATTAAAAAAAGGAGGGCTGCAATCTAAACATTGATTCTTTATTTTGGTGATTTTTTGTGAACCGTATGCATCAAAAGGTGCATGTACGGTTTCTAGAGGATAGAATTTTATCCTAATCAACCGACTTTATCGAGAACGATTACTTTTTTTAGGTCAAGGTGTTGATAGTGAAATCTCGAATCAACTTATTGGTCTTATGGTATATCTCAGTATAGAGAGCGAGACCAAAGATTTGTATTTGTTTATAAACTCTCCTGGCGGATGGGTAATACCCGGAGTAGCTATTTATGATACTATGCAATTTGTGCGACCAGATGTACAAACAGTATGCATGGGATTAGCTGCTTCAATGGGATCTTTTATTCTGGTTGGAGGAAAAATTACCAAACGTTTAGCATTCCCTCATGCTTGGCGCCAATGGGTTTTTATTTGAAAGAAAAAAACTATGCCTTCGCCATATGAAATAGAAATATTAAGTAATAATAGCATGGCATTTCGAATTCGATATAGATATAAGAAATTTTTTTTAAACATTAGATTATGTATCGAAAGAGTCGTATGGGATATTAAGGGTATTTCTGATTTTATTCTATCAGGGACCTCTTTCAGCGTCACAAACATTTTTGTTTTCACACCGAAGGGCTCTTAACACTATTTATGTTATGAAAGAGTACAAAAAAAAGATTCTATTATTCTTTTTTTTCAAATAAAAAAAAGAAACTTTGGGATTGCTAAATCACTAATAAAATAAAGCAACGGGACCACCATAGTATTTTTGCTTTTTACCTCTTCCAAAAGAAAGGGTGGTTATTGGATCATTTACTGATTTAAGCCTAGATTTTTTTTCGCTGAAAGGTAAAATAAAAGTGAATTCTAATGTGAAGCCGTATGCAATACACAAACAATAACAATGCATGTACGGTTCTTCAATTCTATCGTCTTTTCTTATTCTTTTTTATCTCTTCCCGGCACCGTCTTATTTATTTTATTATATTTCTATTATTTTTTATATTCTAAGAGATAGAATAAACCCTTTGTTCTTATATAATCAGGGTAATGATTCATCAACCTATTGCTGGTTTTTATCAGGCACAAATAGCAGAATTTGTCCTGGAAGCAGAAGAACTACTGAAACTGCGTGAAATGATCACAAGGATTTATGCACAAAGAACGGGAAAACCCTTATGGGTTGTATCCGAAGACATGGAAAGAGATGTTTTTATGTCAGCAACAGAAGCCCAAGCTCATGGAATTGTTGATCTTGTAGCAGTTGCATAAGAAATAACAGGAATTTCATGCAAATCGCGATTTGATATTTTTTTCTTATCGGTACCGGAATTAAAAATTTAATATTAAAAAAATATTATAGTATTTATTTAATTAATAATTACTAGTAATTAATTAGAATATTTATTACTAATATTCTATTAGTAGAAAAAAAAAATTCAGAATCATACGGTTACGATCGATCTAAACCAGCCCATTATGCATACGATTCAAGATGCCAACTATTAAACAACTTATTAGAAACACAAGACAGCCAATTAGAAATGTTACCAAATCCCCCGCTCTTGGGGGATGCCCTCAGCGCCGAGGAACATGTACTAGGGTGTATGTGCGACTTGTTTAGATCATCAGCTTGGACAAAAGAAAGGAAAAATTTTTCTGCTATCTGTGTCAGTACGGATGAATAGGATAGAATAAAAGAAAGAATGCCCTTCATTATCCATTATCAAAAAAAAAAGATCTATCAGATTCGTCTATTGTGTATCAAATTTATGGTTTCATTGGTGCAAATTAAATCACCTCAATTTTCAATTTAAAAGAAGAAAGAATTTCCCATTGGTAACAAATGATTATCCATTAAGCAGGGAAAATCTTATTAAAAGTTCAAAAAAGGCTGAAAATTTATGCCCCTACTCTTGCAAGAGCGGACTAAGAAGGTCAACGAATTAGCTAATCCTCATAATTAAATACCGTTACTATATAGATAGATTTCTTGTGAAAGACCTATTACTGGATAATTCATAGGTAGAGCAAAAGAATGTGAACTGTACACGTTAACAATAGCATTGATTAAATGATTAAATGCAGGAGGGGGCTCCGGTGTATAGAGAAGACCTCACCGTTTAAGAAATAACCATAGAAACGATGGAACCCACTATTTATTTATCTATTTCTATTTATTGCTTATTTTTATTTATTCTATTTTTGTTTGTCTTTAAGACTTAATATCAATACAGTTTCTTATTCTTATTTCGAGATGAAATGTCTCAAAAAAAAAGAAAAAGAAAAAATCGTGGTTGGGAAGGTTATAGAAGCAAAAGCCTTTGGAATTTTTATTTTATACATTGGAAAAATCCGTTTTGTTATTATAGATAAAGGGGAAAAAGAATAACTGAAAGAAACGAAACCGATTAGTTATTCATCAAAGTTTCGTGTATTCAATGACCAGAATTCGACGAGGATATATAGCCCAGAGACGTAGAACAAAAATTCGTTTATTCGTATCAAGCTTTCGCGGGGCTCATTCAAGACTTACTCGAAGTATTACTCAACAAAAAATAAGAGCTTTGGTTTCGGCCCATCGGGATAGAGATAAACAGAAAAGAAATTTTCGTCGTTTGTGGGTCACTCGGATAAATGCAGTAATTCGCGGAAATAAGGTATCCTATAGTTATAGTAGATTAATAAATAATCTGTACAAAAGACAATTGATTCTTAATCGTAAAATACTTGCACAAATAGCTATATTAAATAGGAATTGTCTTTATACGATTTCCAATGACATTAGAAAATAAGGAAATTGGAAGGAATCCATAGAATTTTTTACACGGAATTGAATTTCTTGAAAATGAATTCCGGGAAGGTAGAATAGAAATTCGTACGATAAAATATGATGATAATATGATCAAGTAAAGTAGTCAAACTAAACAAAACATTCAATAAAAAAAACAAAAAAACATTTCTTCTTCCCCAAGTCGTTTTTTTGTTTCTTACGACACGAAAATAAATTTGTGATTTTCAGATTTTTTGAACAAAACTTCAATCTATGGTTGAATTCGAATTGGAATTTTGATCAAATTTCAATTTGAGTAAGCCTATTTTTTTGCTGGTTATAAGATCAGTAGTTAGAGTGCCCAACTCGCTTTTTTTCAAATTGTTTTTCATTATTAACAAAAGGTAACAAAGATAAAATACGAGCTTGTTTTATAGCAATAGTAATTAATCGTTGTTGTTTTAAACTCAATCTATTCACCCGTCTAGATAATATTTTTCCTTGTTCACTAATAAATCGACTAATTAAACTCATGTTTCTATAATCAATTCGATCCCCCGATTGGATCGGGGGCAAACGCCTACGAAAAGATCGCTTGGACTTAGGGAAAAGTCGTTTGGATTTATCCATGGTTTGTTTATTCCTTATTTAAAAATTTCAAAAATCCTATTTCGTTCAATTGCAATTGGATCAAAAATGATTTCGAATTCAGAAATAGGATTTTTTTTTTATTTTATATTTAATAGTTAGAGTATTGAATATATATTGAATATTTTTTTTATCTTTTATATATATTTAATTATATTTATATATATTTAATTATATATTGAATTTTTTTTTATCTTATATATATATTTAATTATATATTGAAATATTGAATATTTTTTTATTCTATTCAATTTTAATTAACTATTTAATTAAATAATTAAAATAATCAATATTTAGTTATTTATTATTTTAATTAAATAATATTCTATTTAATAGAATATTTTAATAGACTCTATTCCTATTCAATTTCAATCGAATATATTTCTCTATATATTTAATATATCTCGTTAAAATAAAACCTATTTATTTATATAGAAATAGAATTAGATGGAATTCGAATTTCAACTATATATTACTATAATATAGTATAGGATAATATATTCTATATAGTAAGGTAAGATATTAAGATATTATATATTCGATAAGATTCTATACTAAGATATTATATTCTCTACCTATTCTCTACTATATTAGTATATTAGTATATTATTATATATAAAATATGTTCTTTATATCAGTTTAATCTTCCTTTTGAAAAAGGAACACGCAAGCGATCGATTCCATCTATTTCTTTATCTCCCCGTGAATTGTATGTTTGGAACAATAGGGACAGAATTTTTTCAATTCCAATCGACTGGGCGTATTGTGCCGATTCTTTTGAGTAATATATCTTGAAATGCCTGTTGATTTCTTATTAACACTCTTTCGAACACAACCCGTACATTCTAAAATAATCCTTACTCGAACATCTTTCCCCTTGGCCATAAACCTCCTTAGGATTTTGTAATTTTTTATTCAAAAAAATCTGCTATTTTCCGATCTGAAGTGACGAAGAAAGGAAGGAAAAAGAAGTGAAGTTGCTAACTCGAAATCCAAATTATGAAAAATTTCATTGCAACTAATATAGTTCTAATTATAGTAATAATAAGTAATACAAAGATTTTAAACTCTATCTCAATTAAAAGTTTCGATGAGAATCACAGTAATTTAATTCATTTAAGCGTCTTGTAGAATACTATTGCACTAACTACTACATTTCTACCTCACTTCTCTTAATTTTTAATTTGAATTTAATTGACGGTAATTTACTGGAAGCGCGGATCCCGAGTTCCCAGTTTTACTGAAGTTGAATCCACGTTTTTTTCTTTTCTAACTTATTCAAATTAAATAAAAAATAAAAGAGGGGAGTCGTAGGGACAGATATTTAATTAATTGTATCTCTAATCTTCTTGACCCTCTCCCCCACGCGTTGATAACTAGAATGAAAAAAAAGGCAATGTCAATCCATCTGGGAAAAAACGATTGATCTCTATCAATAGGCCTGCTAAAGACGCAAACCATAGAGTACTTATTACCGGTGCCACGGAGAGATATGTTTTTAGATCGCGCATTTTGTTTTGAATCCTCCTTCTTTATTGTTTATTGTTTCTTTATTGTAATAACTACTCTTTTTTTTTATTCTAATACATAATGATAATAGATATAGAATCCGATTCTATGTAATTCAAGTCAACTTGGATTTGTTTTGTACGCGGAATCTCTAATTCAAATTAAAATAAAATGTACAACAATTTTATATCCTTTTCTTAAAAAAAGATGCCCCTCCCTTTTCTTTTTCGCGAGCATTGAGGAAATTTGCCTACGTTTCTTATTATATAATATAGGATATCAGATCAAAAAGAAAAAAATAATAATGGATATGAATGGAAAAACTGAAATAAAGTATGTGGAAAACAAAACGGGTATTCTTTACAATAACATTATAAATAAATTACCAAAGGGATGTAGCGCAGCTTGGTAGCGCGTTTGTTTTGGGTACAAAATGTCACGGGTTCAAATCCTGTCATCCCTATTTATTACTTCGTCTCTGAGCAATAACAAGGGATCAATTGAAATAAATTAAAATTGAAAATGGCACATACCCAATTTTTAATATATATCATATTCTCTATATAGAGTATAAGTATTCAAGAGTGTAGGTAAAAAAAGAAAGACTCTTTTTTACTTACAGTCTCCTTTTTTGTGATTTTGATAAGTAAAGCGCTCTTAGTTCAGTTCGGTAGAACGTGGGTCTCCAAAACCCAATGTCGTAGGTTCAAATCCTACAGAGCGTGATTCTCTTTTTGGTTTGTTATTGTTAGGTCAAAATTGATACGGAAAAATCGAAGAGCACTCTGAATTTGACCTCCTCCTTTCTTTAATTCGAAGGAGGTCAAGGAAAAGACGGTGTTAATTAATATGAATCAAAGGTCCAACTGATCACCACGTCTATATTGTAAATATGCAGTTACGAATAATCCCGCCAAAGTAATAGGAATTAACCCCAAGACAATTCCAAAGAGCAAAACTTCAATCATTTCAATTATTTTGTTTTTGAAAAAAGGTAAAAAGAGAGGTAATATTTATCCTTAAATATTAATCCTTAAATATTAATCCATATTGAACCGAAATCTCAATAACCAAGAATTGGAAACGAACATGGTAAAGAATTAGAGAATAGATAGAATACTACAAAAAATTTGTGTTTTGTTTTTATTTTTTGAAACTGTTCATTCAAGTAATTTCAAATAAGTCGTACCTTGCTCAGCCCAATAAATAGAACTGAGGTTATAGTTAAAGCTGCTAGTAGAAAACCGAAAAAACTAGTTATAGTAGGCATGAAGGAGCTAAATAAACTTTTTTATACGTATGCTTGTAAAGCAAAAGCACTTTCCTAAGTTAAATTTTTTGAAAGATAGGAGGATAAAGAAAAATACTAAATGAAAGAATAAGTTCAATTGATAATTTTTTTATTTCTTTTTCTTTATCAATCATTTATTAATCATTATCATAATAAATTTCCCACGGCACTAATAAAATACAGAGGGATAGTGCTATAGATAAAAAAGGAAATCAATTTATCATCTATACCATTTACATTTAATTAGACTTTCATGATTACAAATAGAATTAAGAGATTCGTTAGCCAATTTAAAATAGAAAACAAATATTATTAATATTCTAATAAATACTCTATATTACTATATTAGTAGAATTCGATAATTAGTTGAATATATTCTATTTCTATTTTTTATTATATAAAATTATTATATAAAATATAAAATTATTATATAAAATTATTTTTATTTTATTATATTGAATTAAAAATATTGAATTAAAAATTGAAACTCTATTTCTAGTATATTCTATTAATATAGAATTAATATAGAATTCTATTAAAATCTTTATTTTAAAATATTTCTATTTAAAATAAAAATATTCAAATAAAAATATTCAATTTTATTTTCAATTCTATTAATTTTAATTAAATTATTAAAATTAAATTATTAATTATTAAATTAATTAACTTTGAAATTAATTAATTTAATAGTAAGTTGAATAACTTAATAACTTAATTAATAACTTAATAAGTAATAAAAACTGTGGTGTAGAGCTTCATTCAAAAAAACTTTTGTTGAATAACTACGGAAATCACTCCAAAATAAAATTACAAAATCATTTCTATTTGGATAGTTTCTTTTATTATTTTAGTTTATGTTTATTTAGTGTCTAGTTACTATTTACTTGTATATTTGTATCAAATTTGTATGGTTTTTCGATTTTCATTTGTGAAAATCGAAAAAAATAAAAGGTATTCTAGTAAAAATAGTAAAAGGTCTTATAAAGAGATCATGTGCAATTTGAATTTAACTTATTAAATTTATTACTTGATTCATTGACATAATATCTGGAATCTGGAATAAAAGAAGAAGAAAAAAAATATCACACGACCCAATCAATCAGTCGAAAAAAATCCAAATTTTATTTTGTTTTTGTACAACTAGATCCTACGATTACTAATCGTGATTATCTTTTTTTTGTAGATTTTACATTTTTTTCTTTCTTTATTCAAAAAAAACTTCTTTTTAGTTAAGTGAGAAGAAAGACCTTTTTTTTTGATCAAATACCTAACTATGTGCATCACGAATATTAATTATTTCAATTTTTTTTTCGTTGTTCTCCCTCTTTCATCGAATATTCCCTACTACGGGTACTTGGTAATGGATGACTAAGCAGTTCGTTTAAAATGCAAAAAAACAAGAAAAAACTCTTCTTCTAGAACCAAAAAAATTTGAGAGTTAATATCTAATTGAATTACGGAAATATTCGAATCTCTTTCATGAATTATTAATTGCAACCCGTCGAATTCGCATTTTACCTCATTTCGAATACCCAGTTCTACAGCAAAATAAAAAGAAAAAAGAGAGTATCTAGTACTTAATTTCGATAATAATTAAAATTGCCTTGCTGCGTCAGAAGAAGGATAGCTATACTGATTCGGTATATTTTAAAGAAACCTTTGGTACAATATTGACGATCTCACAAAGATAAAATTTCATTTCCTGATTTCATCTTTTACGGAATCGATCCCTTTTGATTGTACAAGAATATGTGGAGCTCAGTATGTCTGGAAGCACAGGAGAACGTTCTTTTGCTGATATTATTACCAGTATTCGATATTGGGTTATTCATAGCATTACTATACCTTCCCTATTCATTGCAGGTTGGTTATTCGTCAGCACGGGTTTAGCTTACGATGTATTTGGAAGCCCTCGTCCGAATGAATATTTTACAGAGAGCCGACAAGGAATTCCATTAATAACTGGCCGCTTTGATTCTTTGGAACAACTCGATGAATTTAGTAAATCTTTTTAGGAGGGCCAATGACGATAGATCGAACCTATCCAATTTTTACAGTACGATGGTTGGCTGTTCACGGACTAGCTGTACCTACCGTTTCTTTTTTGGGGTCAATATCAGCAATGCAGTTCATCCAACGATAAATCTAATCCCAATTAATTATAGAACTATGACACAATCAAACCCGAACGAACAAAATGTTGAATTGAATCGTACCAGTCTCTACTGGGGATTATTACTCATTTTTGTACTTGCTGTTTTATTTTCGAATTATTTCTTCAATTAAAATTAATATAGGAAAAAAACATAGTAGAAAATATAGTAGAATAACAAATTCCGAATTAGGAATTCTCTTATCCCATCGGAAGGATATTATCTCATAATTATCTATGACTGTTTATGTCTCTAGCATGACCACTTGATTAAATGTGGAGGAAGTGGGATAAATGGCCGATACTACTGGAAGAATTCCTCTTTGGATAATAGGTACTGTAACAGGTATTCTTGTGATAGGGTTAATAGGTATTTTCTTTTATGGTTCATATTCCGGGTTGGGTTCATCCCTGTAAGTAATCGGGGGGGAACTGAGTTATAGACGTGAAAGCATAATAACTCAACGGAACCCCCCTTAATCTGTGTGATTCGAGGGGGTCCCGTTGAGTTATTAATATAATACTTTATTTGTAAAAGTGACAAAATGGATTGCCTTTTTGATATTTCAAATATTTCAAAAAAAAAATTCCCTTTCTTTTTTTTGTTGTCCAATACTTTGCGTAATCGTAATAAATCGAATTTATTACGTATCAAAATGGAAAAGTAAGTTCTAATAAACCTAGAAAAAAAGAAACTAAAAATAGTATCGTAATCTTTGAGAAATGGGATCAAGAATCATTATTATTTTGACACAAGAATTTGACACAAGAAAGGGATGTGGAAAATTTATTTTCTTGTGTCGAAGACTAGGAAGACAAACAAAAAGAATACCTTCTAGAATCCTTTGTTCCCCCCCACTTAATCTTTTTCTTTTCCGCTTACTTATCTTATGTTTAGTTTATAAGATTCGAGATTTTATTAGAATAGAAAAGCTTTTGATCTACTCTATGATAGAATAACGAGGATAATAACACCCATTCCAGATTCAAAAAAAAAACGCAAAACAAAAGAGGGGATAAAGTCAAATAGCCTTCTTCCCACTATCCATATTATGGATAGAAATGCGATACAAGTAATTTCAAAAATCGGGGATCTGATATAGGTATAAAAACAAATAAATAGAAAAAAAAAAGAAAAGAACTTTTCAATTTTTTTTATTTAATTTAATTACCAACCCAAATTTTGTTCTTTTTAAGAACTTTATATTGATAAATTTACAGATCTAAAAATTCATTTCGGACAATTGAACCTTCTCAAACTGTTTCTTTTTAAGAACCAAAAAGATTTGTGCCAAAATAACGGATGCCAAGAAGAACAAAAGGCCTTGGACACGTAATGGGGACTGAAGTACTATTTCCGCATCCCCCTGACCAAATCCACCTACATTAGGATTACTTGTTAATGGTTGATCAACTTTGATGGATTCGCCTTCTGAAACAAGAAGTTCCGGTCCTGGAGGTATAATATCAATCACTTCACGTCCCTCTGACGCATCTGTTATCGTTATTTCGTACCCCCCTTTTTCTTTTCGTATTATTTTGCTTACTATACCTGCTGCTGTAGCATTATAAACCGTATTGTTACTCTTGCTCCCGTCGGGATAAATTTGACCCCTTCCTCTGTTTCCGCCTACATATATGGGATATTTTAAAAAGTGAACATCTTTCTTAGTGGAGGGGTCTGGAGAAAGAATCGGAAAGGTAATTTTACTATATTTCTGACCTGGAACAGGACCTATCACAAGAATATTTTTTTTAGTGGGACGATAACTCTGAAACGACAGATTTCCTATCTTTTCTTTCATCTCTGGCGAAATACGATTAGAAGGGGCTAATTCAAACCCATCAGGTAAAATAAGAACAGCCCCCACATTCAAAGCCCCCTTTTTTCCATTAGCAAGGACTTGTTTCAGTTGCATATCATAAGGAATTCGAACAACTGCTTCAAATACAGTATCAGGAAGTACCGCTTGTGGAACCTCAATATCTACCGGTTTATTAGCTAAATGACAATTGGCACATACAATACGGCCAGTTGCTTCGCGTGGGTTTTCATAACCCTGCTGTGCAAAAATAGGATATGCATTTGAAATAGATGCCCAAGTTATTATACATATCATAAGTGATACGGAAATCGAATAAGTAATCTCTTCCTTTATCCAAGAAAAGGTTTTTCGAGTTTGCATGGTTCAATCATTGATCCTGAAAATTTCTACAATAAAATTAGGTAGGTCACTAGTATAGTTCCCTATCCACGATACTGGTAGTTACTGAAAAATTTTTACTAAAAAATAAGATATAGGAAGAGAATCCCTTGGCTTGGCTGTCATGTATAGAAAAAAAAAAAAAAGAAATTCAATAACAATAAGAGAAAATTCGTAAAGAAGAATATTGCAGTAAAGATAAAATAATCTAAAGAAAATAAAGTAAGATTTTGAATATTTTGCTTATGTATAAAATAACAAAGATTCGAATTGGATTTTTGGATCATTTGTCAGTCATTCATTGAATGATAAATCACTACAAGTGATGGAGATACACGATTTAAATAACGGAAAATCCAATATTTCAAAATTGTATCGATAATGACTGGAAAAGTGGAAACCAGTCCAGATATAATTTGATCATTATGAGCAAATCCAAAATCTTTATAAACAGAACCAATCATTAGTTCCCAACCGTGGGGTGAATGAAATCCTATACATAAATCGGTTAATAAAAGAATGGAAAAAGCTTTTATTGTGTCACTTAAGTTATATAGGAATTCTTGAACCCAAGAATTAAGAAAAAAAAGTTCTTCATTACTTAGAATAGAATAACCACTTACAATAAGGAAAGAGATTATATTTGTCGAGAAGTGCAAAATCGTATAGATATGATCCTCATTGTGTATCTTGATCAATTGTATCGTTTGTTTCTGGATTCCGATAGGAAACTTTTGTAGATGTATTTCCGGATATTCTTTTATTATTTCGTCCAAGCGAGCGAGCTCCTCTAATTCTATGAATTTTTCTAGAAAAAAGTTTTCTTGGATATCATTTAAAAAAATTTCAGATTTACTAGTATTACACCAATTAATAACCCAAGATTCAAAACTTTTTTTAAATAAAAAGGAGATCCACCAGGGAAAAAAAACTATATATATAAGATATAGAAGGGGAATAAATGTTTTTTTTTCCATTTTTCATATGTGAATTTTTAATGAACGCACCTCATTTATCGATTCTATATGATCTAATATTTCTATCAAGCCTAAGTTCTATTACACGGCTTCGAATTTATAAATCTATTCCCTCTTTTTATTTGTTTATTTGTAAGCCAGTGGTTATTCCTTGAATTTTGAAAGATGAAAGAATACAAAAAAAAATAACCTAAAATAAAACGAGTACACAAAAGAAGAAAAAAGGATTCTTTTTAGATATCTCAATTGTTCAATTTCGAAGCAATCCACCCTTTTCGATAAATATATCCCAAAGAGCGACTGAAAATTCGGATTTAGAGATAAAAAAATTCCGTTCTATCAACAAAACAAATATTTCGAAAAAAAATGGCCAATTTCCCCATATCCCTCAGGAATAATTACGAATAATTAAGAAAGATTTATGAAGAATATTGTGATGGGATAATAAAAAATGAGTGGCAAAAGAAAAATAAGACAGAAAGCTTATCATTCTAATCTAAGTGGTCCAGCCCTTTGCTCGTAAAGGAGGGCAAAAAAAGATAAAAAGAAATCTGGACTGACAAATGACAAAAAAAAGTAGAGATAATTTCCAAGATAGAATCTATCAATATGTAACCTATCAATTTCAAATATTGAACATAAAAAAAAGATAATTTCTTTCTATTTTATTAAATGCTTTATTTTGATCTATGAGCTGAGTCTCTTATTCTTATTTTGATTTCTTACTTGTTTTGTTACTGGATTTAGTGAATTTACATACGCATAAAAAAATTTGCAGATAAAACAGTTTGATTTTCTAATTGGAATTGTTCCGGATACATATATATATAATATATATATTCTTTAGTTCATCAATATTGTGAAGAAATTCCAGTTAAGTTATGCTATATAAGTTTTGCTATAAAAAAAAGAAGACTCTTTGATTTTTTCGTCCCTGCTACGAAAATGTTCATTCTTCAGCTCATTTTAAAATACTTCAATTGGTACACGCAAAAAATAGGCCAATTCCGCGACTTTTTGCTCAATTTCTCGTGGAGTCAAAGTCTCATCAGTACGAGTCAAAGGAACAGTCCCTCGGCCTCTTATTTCCATATAAGGTATACGCCGAGCGTAAATACCTTCTTTAACTTCTATTCTAATAGACTGAATGTCTTTCATAAGGAATCGGAGTAAGATGCGACGATTTTTTCCTGGAAATCCCCATCGAAAAATACATACTATTCCTTCTTTTCTATCGAATCGATCATAACCCCCACCCACATTCCACAAAATTGTGCACCACAAATAACAACTAATAAATAGACCAGCGATCCCATAGAAAGACATCACGATCCCTTGTGGAAAAAAAAGTATTTGCTGAGAGGGAAATAAAGATATGAAACTTTTTCCAAGATAACTTGAAATTCCAACTAATAAAAAACCCAACGAACCTAAAAAAAGTATAAAAGCCCAGCAGAAATTACTTATTTTTCGAGACCCCGCTATAAGTTCTATCCATATATGTTCTGATCGCCAACTCATACTAGATCCAGTTGCTTTTTATTGGAAGTGGGAGACTAGCCCATTTGATTTGCCTTTCTGTTTTTTTTTTGTTTCCGAAGTAATTTCCATCAACTCGCACTATTTTGATGTGAATCTTTAGGAGGAATTCATCAAATTCCTTAGCTTAGATTAACAAAAAAGTAGCCTCATACTATGATCTCCTATCTACACATATAGAATATGTTATATCATATTAAATCATATTAGACTAACTAGATATCTGTATTAGGATCTAAGTCTAGGCCTTGAAAAATAAATAAATGAGATCTACTTCCATCGGATCTAAAAAATCTTGTTTTTTTGAACATGAAGAGATAAAGAAGCCATTGCAATTGCCGGAAATACTAAGCCCACTAAAGGGACAAAAATGGAGGGTAAGTTGTTGAGAATTGTCATAGAATGGGCACCTCAATTTAATATTTGTACCTGTTTATTTTTTCTTCTAATATTTTTTGCTTCGAAATTGGAATTTTTATATTATTATATTTAGATATTATTATATTTAGATTAGAATATTTATATTCTAATTATTAGAATATTTTTTTTTATTATTTTCTATATTATTTTATATTAGAATAGTCTATTCTATAACTATAATTCGTGATTATTAATTCTATATTATTTTTTTTATATTTAGAATATTCTATATTTAAATATTCTATATTTACTCTATTTAAATATTCTATATTTATTAAATTTAAATATTCTATATTTATTAAATTTATTAATTATTCTATTTATCTATTTTCTATTTCATTTCTATTCGAATATTTATATATTCTATTTTTTTTTTTTATATTATTTTGAATATTCATTTTGGAATATTATTATTAAATAGATTATTATGTTATATTATTTATTAATAAACTTTTTTATTAAATATTTAATAATATATTCTAATTATACATATTTTTCGATTGTTATATTATTATTTATTTTTATATTAATATTCTCTTAAATAATTAAATAAGAAATTCTCTAAAAATGAAATTAAATATTAATTATTTAATATTATTAAATAAATATTAATATTATTAAAATATGAATACTATTAAATAAATATGAAATTAAATAAATATTAAATAAATATTAAATTAATATTTATTTAAATAAATATTAATTTAATATTTCGAAATATTCTAGCTTAGAAATAAATATTCTATTAAATTTCTATTTTGTATTTCGACTATTAGATTTCTATATTCTATTTCTATTTTTAGTATTCTTTAATTAATATTCTTAAGTATTCTTTAATTAATATTCAATTTATAATTAATATTAATAATATATTAATATTTCAGAATACGAATTCTTTCTCTTATTTCGTATTAATTCTTATCTTATTAATTATTATATCTTAAGAATTCTTATATTACTATTAAGAATTCTGATATTACTAATTTATCTATTTAGTAATTATTTAAAATATTCGTAATAGTAATTAGTTTATTAGTAATTATTACAAAGATAATTTTAGAATCACTAAGATGTGTATATAATAAAATTATACTAAGTATATCTAAATGAACATATATAACATAGATAATTCTATTAAAATAAAGTGCAAAGAGTATCGAACTAATTAAGTGACTTATTCGTATTTCTACATGACATATATATGATAATCCACCTCTTTGTTATTCTTCTTTATATTCTCTTTTTTTTAGTAAAATAAAGAATAACTTAGTAAAATAAAGAATAATGAGTTTTTAGGCTTCTAAATTCCCGAACACAATATCGCGAAAATTTTGTTTTTAGCAAAAAGGGGGGATTCTCGCGATATAAATATATGAGACTCTATTTTTTTCGATTTTTTTATGCAGAAGTAAGTAAGAAAAGTAAGTAATAAACGAAGATGAAATTCATTTTATTTATTATTTACCATTTCACCTTGCCGAACTTATTTTTCACGGAAAAAATAATTCACTCTTTTTTCTAGCAACAAGAAAAAAGAGTGAATATCGGCAAAAAATTATCTGAATGATTCTTTCTACAATTTACTCTTATGTCACATAAAAATGCATTCTTCGAGTTTTTCCTTTCATTCCAATAAAAAAAAATACCCGCTCGCCCGAAAAAAAATTAACTAATTTCAATTTAATTAACTTTAATTAAGAATTAAGTTAAGGCTCTACTTGATTTAGGATTCAAAGGAAAGAAATCGTGGAGCTGAAGTAACTCATTCAAAACGCCTTTTAAAAGATTACGTGGTACGATTGAATCGAATAAACCCTTATGGAATAAAAATTCGGCCGATTGTGAACCTTCAGGTACTGTCTTATTCAATGTTTGTTCAATTACTCTTTTACCAGCAAATGCAATATAGGCGTTAGGTTCAGCAATAATGATATCTCCCAACATCCCAAAACTAGCTGTCACCCCACCAGTTGTAGGAGACGTAAGGATTGATACATAAAATAACTTTTTATTCGATTGATAATCATATAAAGCAGAAGATATTTTAGCCATTTGCATCAAGCTCAAACTTCCTTCTTGCATTCGTGCTCCTCCGGAAGCACACACTAAAATAAGAGGTAAAAATTGATTGGTAGCATATTCGATCAAACGAGTAATTTTCTCACCTACTACGGATCCCATACTACCCCCCATAAACTGAAAATCCATAACCCCAACTGCTACGGGAATGCCGTTTAGTTGACCTGTGCCTGTTTGAACAGCCTCGGTTAATCCTGTCTTTCTTTGATAAGAATCAATACGATCTTTATAAGGTTCCTCTTCGGAATGAAATTCAATGGGATCCAGAGATACCATGTCTTCATCCATAGGATCCCAAGTCGCCGGGTCAATCAAAAGTTCAATTCTATCTGAACTACTCATTTTCAAATGATAGCCACATTGTTCACAAAGATTCATTTTTGACTGAAAAAATTTCTTATAATTTAATCCATAACAATTTTCACATTGAACCCACAAATTCTTGTATTTTTGAGTTATATCGAGATCATTAGAACTTTCTCTTATAGCTAAATTGCTACCATTCGTGCTATTTATTAGACTGGCACTCTCATTTTCACTACTATTTTCGCTTTCACTACAAATGTAACTATAAATGTAACTTTCGCTATAATTGTTACTACCACTAAAAATAGAACTATCAATACAGATTTGAGAGCGAAGATAACGGTCAATGCAACTATTGATGTAATTAGTCCAACTATATTTAGTATCATACATATAATGATGATATTGGGAGTCACCACTCCTAGACCCATTATTCAGATAACTAGAACTCCAATAATTATAAAAAGAACTTTCTAGTTGATCCAAAAACGAATAATCAGTCTCAATCTCAAAAACTTTCTTTTCAATATCAAAATAGATGGAATAACTGTCCTTATTACTATCCTTAACTAAAAAAGTGTCATCAACGCTGAAATTAAAAATGTCCCTGAAACCGACTAAATGATCAACATTACTGGAACTCGAGTTGTCACTATTACTCCAACTATGGGTGTGTTTATCTGTATCATTTAGAATTAGGTCTTCGCTTAGATTGGTATTTTCAAAAGGACTGAAACTATCCATTGATTTACTTAGACTACACCTGTATCCT